>WNWK01018792.1:32500-39131 GCA_009830355.1 Cherax destructor | reverse complement strand
AAACACAATTTGATGAGGTTAAATTCCTACGTCTAGTCATGGACACACTGAAATTTAATAATAATCAAACTAAGGGTTAAACCTGTGGAGAAAATTCTCCAGTAAAGGGGATATCTCTCAGCCCCAATCAGCCCTCTGAGGGACTTAGCCCTCCTGGAAGGGGCTAGTGGTCTCTTCCTTCCTCGTAAACAGTTTTACGAGGAACATGTGTATGTACCATAGCATCACGAGGTACGCCTTCCTCTCCTAGCTAAAGTTCTTGATCAACTACACAGTGAGGGTTAACCACTTAACTGTCCAAACGTAGATCTACACTCTTACCGCTAGCGCTCCAAACGTAGATCTATGTTTTATTTTTCCTGCCTTTAAATTTGGCACGATTGGCCTGAGATGCCTGGTCAGCATAGAATGGGTCGTAACACTCGGTGTGCGCAGTATTAAAAAAACCTGGGACCACTTAATACCTTGTGGGAGCACCAGTTCAATTGAGCGCCAGCTAGAGCAAACACTGTGGCAAACACCAAGGATTCACTGATGTCATGTCGTATTAACACTCCCCTTTTAGGAGGAAAGTGAAGTTGACCCTGAGTTTAGTGGCTTTGAGGTGGATGCGGAAATATCAAAAACCTCAATAATAACCCATGTGCAACACACTTTCAATTTTGGTACCACTGGTAGTGTCATCCTGCCAGAAACAATTCTGGAATGTGTAATATGTGTTCGGCAGGCTGGCTAGCCGGCGGCTGGCTGACTGACTGGCTGTCTCTATCTCCGTCTGTATCTATCTCTTTCTCTGTCTCTATCTCACAGGAACACATTCGTAAATACAATTACACATAGTGTAAATTACCTAGGATAACTCAAAAAATCCAGACAAAGTGCTATACTGTGCTTGTAGATATAATGCATAATAGCATGACTGGCAACTGGCAAGTAATACGCATTTTCACTTGTTCAGGAATCAGACGTGATCATGTGTAATACCAGTTGGTTCATGAGCAACTCTCTGAGACAAGAGAGACAAGCAGACAGAAAGACAGACACACACAGGCAGACAGACAGACACACACACAGGCAGACAGAAAGACAGACAGACATGTTTATGTGTAACAGTGAAAACAAATAAAGCCAAGGCAGTGCACGCTCATCAAATGTGACCACTGCTGCACTGTCAGTAGTGGAGTGACACTCATCAGAGAGACAAAAAGAGAAACAAGCAGACAGAGAAAGATAAGCAGAGATAAACAGAGAGCTAGACAGAGATAGACAGAGACCTAGACAGACAGATAGACAGAGAGCTAGACAGACAGATAGACAGAGAGCTAGACAGACAGATAGACAGAGAGCTAGACAGATAGCTAGATAGACTGATAGACAGAGATCTAGACAGACAGACATGTTTATGTGTAACAGTGAAAACAAAGCCAAGGCAGTGCACGCTCATTAAATGTCACCACTGCTGCACTGTCAGTAGTGGAGTGACACTTGTCTTACATCATGCTTCAAGGGAACTTATTATTATTATTATATACTCCTGCATATCCAAAGCATTGCTGGGACCTATAAATACTATGTATATATTTCTAGACAATAGTATGTGACTAAGGTAGGTGAAAATGCTCACATGTCACTGTGTTTGTGACTATTTGAGTACTATTTCAGTACCTAATATTAGTGTCAGAACAAAGATTAGCTATGAAAACACAAGAATTACTACAAATTGTAATTATCAGAACATAAAAATTATACAAATTAAAAAAAAAATGAGAAAAAGAGGTATATCGGCAACACTTCTGCAAGCGGAAGTGCCTTATATCTCCGTAAGTACTGACTCTAGATTTTTTTTTTACATTACTTTATGTACAAAAAATGTCCTCTTCATTAAATTTTTTTCTTTTTTTTCAAAATATTTGGAGCGCTGGGCGAGAGAACGTAGATCTATGTTTGGACAGTTAACCCTTTGACTGTCGCAAGCCCCAATCCTGAGTGCTCTCCTGTTGTCGCAAAATATTCGAAAAAAAAAAATGATTTTTTTTCTTATCAAAATGTTAAGATTATTTTTCTGATTGTTTTCATCCTAAAAAATTTTTTTGCGATCAATACTTACTGAGATATGGAGGCATAAAGTTGGCAGAAAATGAGCCGTGTATGGCAACATCGGCGCATGCCGCTCACTGGTACACTTATATTTACTTACATTCGAAGGTTTCTTGTATTTTCCAATATTTTTTTTTTCCAAGTAACTTATGTGGCCTGTGAGACCAAAGTAAGGTGGTGTGTACATATATACACTCATTGTATGCAACACAATAACAGCACAAACATTATTTTCATTATATTGTTTACAGAACTTGTTTACACAAACCAACAATGCAAATTTTTTTTTATTACTAGTTCTATAATATATATACACATATATAATGACTGGACACTTTCCATCAATTCCCTTAGCACTTGAAGCTGTGTACTGACCTAATTGTGGTTGCAGGGGTCGAGACTCAGCTCCTGGCCCCACCTCTTCGCTGTCTGCTACTGGGTCTCTGCTCTCCCTTCTCCATGAGCTTTATCATACCTTGTCTTAAAACTATGTATGGTTCCTGCCTCCACTATATCTTTCTCTAGACTATTCCACTTCCTGACTACTCTGTGGCTGAAGAAATGCTTCCTAACATCCCTTTGACTCATCTGAGTCTTCAGCTTCCAGTTGTGTCCCCTTGTTTCTGTGTTCCCTCTCTGGAACATCCTGTCACTGTCTACCTTGTCGATTCCCCGCAGTATTTTGTATGTCGTTATCATGTCTCCTCTGACCCTTCTTTCCTCCAGTGTTGTTAGTCCTATTTCCCTCAACCTTTCTTCATAGGACAGCCCCCTGAGTTGTGGAACTAACCTTGTCGCAAACCTTTGCACTTTCTCTAGTTTCTTTACGTGCTTGACCAGGTGTGGGTTCCAGACTGGTGCTGCATATTCTAGTATGGGCATGACGTACACAGTGTACAGTGTCTTGAACGATTCCTTGTTAACGTAACGGAACGCTAATCTTAGGTTTGCCAGTCGCCCATATGCTGCCGCAGTTATCTGGTTGATGTGTGCCTCCGGAGACGTGTTTGGCGATATACTCACCCCAAGGTCTTTTTCCTTTGCCGAGGTTTGTAGCCTTTGTCCACCTAGTCTGTACTCTGTCAGAGGTCTTCTTTGCCCTTCTCCGATCTTCATGACTTTGCATTTGGTGGGATTGAATTCGAGAAGCCAGTTGCTAGACCAGATGTCAAGCTTGTCCAGGTCTGTTTGAAGTCCTGCTTGGTCCTCTTCCGATTTGTGTGTGTGTGTGTGTGTGTGTGTGTGTGTGTGTGTGTACATCTAAATTTGCTGAGTCAGGGTAAGGCAGCTGTCAAAATTATATATTATACCATTACTCACCACCATCACTGCTGTCAACCTGTCAACACAAAAGGGAACCCATGTCTTCTTCCCCACAACCTCCTTCCTAGCTTCCTTTCTTCCTTCATTCCTTTCTTACTTATTTCCTTCCTTCCTTCTTCATCTCTTCCTTCTTCTTCCTTCCTTCCTCTCTTCCTTTCTTCCTTCCTTCTTCTTTCCTTCCTTTCTTCTTTCTTCCTCTTCTTCTTTCCTTCCTTTCCTCCTTCCTTCTTCTTTCCTTCCTTCCTCTCATCTCTTCTTTCCTTCCTTCCTCTCATCTCTTCCTTCCTTCCTTTCTTTCTTTCTTCCTTCCTTCTGGTATCCTGGGCATTGCTTTCGGTCACAAACTCCTCAAAACCATGAAATTCATCTTCAAATTCCATCTGTGTTAGAGCTATCACTGGGGAAGAGAAGAGTCCCTGAACATGGACTACTCAAATGGCTTTCCCACAATGCACCACTGGCTGCCCGATCTTTTTTATACTGCACACACTGACCACACAGACCCATTCTCTCACATGTGGGCCTACCAGCTTTCTCCCACTTGATTTGAGGCCGCTAGAATTTAGGCGTATATATACGACCAAAACAGTTAAAGGGTTAAGGGGTTAAACAAGGGTAATTACTCTTTTTCCCCTTAGCAAGAAAATTATGTGAAAACCTGCACCCCACTTTATCTACAAGTTGAGACTATGTATTATGAATTCTAGTCTATAGCTAAATAACAAGAAACCTATCCTCTTGTATTGAATACTGTTGCAATGTGTAGCAAGGAAGAGATATAAAGCCGAGTTCAGCATATTCCTTTGTGTGGACGATGAGCTGGAGGGCAATGAGGGCGGTGAGACTTAGATTGCTTCAAGGAACAGACAAGACGTGTGTGTCACGAGGGCGTTGCCTCTTTATTGTTAAAAGACAAAGGGACAGTAGTGACCAGTGAGTTCTTGACTCTTGTTCATTCTGACAAACTCAGGAAACTAGGAAAGTTAGACTAGTTCCCTTATACAAGTCAGAAAATTTGCGGTAAACTAATCACGTAGTGTTTATTGTGTCTCTGTGTTCTCCCTGCTGTGGATAATACCACGAAACTATGAACAAGTGATGGTACTGAATGATGAAGTGCAACCGGTTTTGCGAGTGATTGCAATGAACATTCCCGATGTTGCGGCAACATTAGTGCAGCATTCCCCGAGACACTCAAGCCTCCAGTCAAGTCACCGATATTGGCCTTAATAGCACTGTCAACGCCATAAACTCATGTTACATGAGCAAGCTCACTTGTATCACCCAAATGAACTGCAGTCCTTGGGCATACACAAGGTGATTAGGGCTGTCCTATTCAAGGTCGTAATTTGAAGACTTTACACCCAAACCAAGTGAGTACCACTATGCATTTCATATGATAGTGAAATGCTGGATATACGCTCCTTTGGGGCAAATTATATGACTAACAAAATTGTTCATCAACAGCCACTGTGGAATCTGGAACGGCACCCCAAAGGGACGTCCAGGAAGAGGCTGCTGGACATCGTGCTGTTAACAGATAAGAACCGATTGCTATATGTTTGTTTAATGCAGGAAAGTGTACTTATCTAACCAGTTCTCCACAACTTGGTCCTTCAAACTGGATAGTGGCCACACAGTTGTCCAAGAACTTGTAAGTTTACAAGTAATAAAGAACTTATGGTCCTTTGAAAAACTGTTAAAGATGGGAATCTTTATAAAATATTTGAGTTACTGCAAGTACTCAGTCAGAGAGAACAGTTGGTCAGGGCCGCTGCCTCTCAACAGAAAACGAGAATCAGTGCACTGCCTCTCAAGCCGCCATCTGCGCATAGAAAATGCTACTCACCCAGTGTCTCACCCAGTCTCACTGCGCAACACTCAGCACACACCCACAGCACACCACCAGACAAAAACTGTGGTCTCAGATCAGTTTGTCTGAATGTGTATGTTCTCTACAAAGTGTTTATTATAGTATTATACAGTGGACCCTTGAAAATCATCTCTCTTGAAGATCGGCGAATTTGAAAATCATCCACTTTTTTAGGCAAAAATCGACTTGAAAATCGTCCATTTCCTTGAAAATCGCCGGTCATCTGAAACACGTCTGCGTGGCCTCCCCGCCGCCTGGGCACATAAACACCACATTGAGCGTCAGTGTGCCATTGTTTACCAGCGAGTGACCGCCACCCACGCATTCATACCATACATTTTGTCATTATTCCATTCGTTTTAGTGCTTGCAACTGCTAAATAAGCCACCATGGGCCCAAAGAAAGCTCCTAGTGCCAGCTCTTTGCTAAAGAATGCAAGAAACATGATAGAATTCAAGAAAGAACACACCAGACAGGATACTTCCCCACACCAGGCAGGGTACTTCCCCACACCAGGCAAATGTACTTCCCCACACAATCAGCCAGGGGATACGCATTCCCACACCAGGCAGGGTACTTCCCCACACCAGGCAGGGTACTTCCCCACACCAGGCAGGGTACTTCCCCACACCAGGCAGGGTACTTCCCCACACCAGGCAGGGTACTTCCCCACACCAGGCAGGGTACTTCCCCACACCAGGCAGGGTACTTCCCCACACCAGGCAGGTGCTTCCACACCAGGCGTACTTCCCCACACCAGGCAGGGTACTTCCCACACCAGGCAGGGTACTTCCCCACACCAGGCAGGGTTCCCAGCAGGGACCCCAGCAGGTGCTTCCACCCAGGCGTCACACAGGCAGACTTCCACACGGTCTTCCCAAGCTGTTTCCAAGTGCCATTACCGAACCGCAATTTACTCCCTTAAGGAAAAATTTCACGAGGGTATAGGTCTACTTTCGTCAGACCCCCACAAATTACACTTCCACAAGAACTTACAAAATTACATACTTACATAATTGCACAATTTCCAGGGGTATTATTTCCCCCAAGGAGTCCAGAGGGTCCACTGTACTTCCCCACACCAGGCAATGTACTTCCCAACACAAATCAGCCAGGGATGTTTCCCACACCAGGCAGGTACTTCTCCACACCAGGCATAGGATGACTTCCCACACAAATCAGCCAGGGTACTTCCCACACCAAGCTCAAACAGATGTCTTATTTTAGGTTAAATGTTTTATTTTAGGTTAATATAGACATTTTCATTACTCCATCTATGATATTTTCTTCAAAATTATATAAGAAACATGTTACATATCATATAGCATATAAACATTG
>WNWK01018792.1:0-22500 GCA_009830355.1 Cherax destructor | reverse complement strand
GGACTAAAAGAAACAGTTGCAGCACTAAAGGCAGCCAATGCCAAGTTAGTCTGTCCAGATATACAGACGGACACAGTTAGTCCAATTGATTTAATCATTGGAAGTACAGTGGTACCTCGAGTTACGATATTTTTTCGTTCGAGAATGCTGATCAAGTGCCATTACCAAATGAATTTATCCCCATAAGGAATAATGTAAAATAGACTAGTCCTTTTACACCCCCAAAAATATACTTACAAAAGCATTTAAAAAAATAAACTTACATAAAAGGGCGATTTTGGGGACCATCGTAACTCGAGGTACCACTGTAATTATTATCACTGTTTTGTGCAAAATATAATAAATAAACATGATGTTCACTTGCTTAACACAGCTGGAGGGCAGATGATATATACGTAGTCCAATTCCCTCTCAAAGTGGGACAGAAGCTAATACTGATTCAAATTCTGCTTGTGCTTTCCCAAAAAAACACAATTTGATGAGGTTAAATTCCTACATCTAATCATGGGCACATTAAAATTTAATAATAATAATAATACAGCGGACCCTCGAGTTTCATGATTAATCTGTTCCAGAGAGTCTGCCGAAAGGCGGAATTCACGAATGGCGAAACCATTTTCCCCATAAGAAATAATGTAAATCCAATTAACCCTTTGGGGGTCGACAGGCCTTCTCAGGAAAGTGTTCCTGGGGTCGAAATTTTTGGAA
Organism: Cherax destructor; assembly: GCA_009830355.1. NCBI lineage: Eukaryota > Metazoa > Arthropoda > Malacostraca > Decapoda > Parastacidae > Cherax > Cherax destructor. Next base: position 21,792 of record WNWK01018792.1, on the reverse strand, counting down.
AAAAAAATTATTTTTCTTATGAAATGATAGAGAATCTTTTTCCGATCATAACGCACCAAAATTATGAAATTTGATAGAAAACTAACGGAATTATGCTTTCGCGAAGTTAGCGGTAGCCATGACACTTGCGCATCGGCGATTTTGACCACTTTGAGCCTTATTTTCGACAAACTCCAATGTTTCAGTCTCCTACAACTATAGCTATTTCGATAGAAGTCCATTTTTTCTATCGATTGAGTACAAGAAACTGCCTATTTACCAATTTCATCTACCCAAAATAGTGGTCAGAAAATGGCAATTTTCCAATTTCACACAAATTTCAAACGATGCCAATTTCAAAATAGGGTCCAGAATAAACAAGGCAGACATTCCTGGCACTAAAATAACATGTTCTCTGTTCATTAGGCACGTCTCCAGGCCCCTGTTCCATTACTTTTGCTTTTCATTTTGAATTTTTATTCTCACAAAAAATAGAAGATTTACTGTTATGTATACAACTGCATCATTGTAAAAATGGTACAAATAATATCAGAGCACTTGTGCATGAATATAAGACTCGCCAGTTGATGTGTATTGGAGGCATGGTGTGATTTGTTTACTCTTGAACATCGTCAAAAATCGAACATTTTCGCTAATTTGAGCTCAAATTCAAGGTACTTGTCATTGTTATACCAATCAAAATCATCTCTATGTCTGTAATATATCTTCCATTCTATCAAATGAGACCAAGAAAACGAGAATACATCAATATATACCATACGAAAATCGACTGCAAAGTCGCTGTTTTAATCGAAAAAAACGGTCAGAGTTTTTTTTCTCTCATTATGCAGTGTGTACTGCAGGATTTTTTTTATACTGCGCACACTGACCACACAGACCCATTCTTTCATATGTATGCCTACCAGACGTTTTCTGCTTAAATTGAGGCCGCTAGAATTTGGGCGTACTAGTACGGCACCAACCCCTGCTCGTAAAACGTACTAGTACGGCACCGACCCCTAAAGGGTTAATCTGCTTCAGACACCCAAAAGTATTAATAAAAAATAATTTTTTAGAGATTAAATATATTTACATACAGAAAAGAATGACAAATCAATATAAAGCACTAATAAAATGTATAAATGAACATTTAGCATCACACTTACCTTTATTGAAGACTCTTGTTGGTGTATGGAAGACAGGGAGGAGAGTTTATTGTTTGAGACAGGACAAAATGCTTGAATATGACACTAATATCAACTCTACGGCTTATTTATCTACCACAATTCATCTAATATGACATAATAAACAATATTAATAACATAGAAACATGATATATAATCTACAATGAATAAAATATGTCATTACGTATGTCATGAGTGGTGGCGATGTATTGTTGTTGAGTTTATAAGGGCCACTGAGACATAAGCCATACATAATAGTGGTGGTGGAGGCAGCAATAGAGGCCACCACCACTATTCACACAAACAATGTACAGTGGACCCTCGGTTAACGAAAAAACTTCATCCCAGAAGCCTGCTCAAGTGCCATTACCGAACGAATTTACTTCCTTAAGAAAAAATGTCATTTAGGTTAGTCTATTTCAGACCCCCAAAAATACACTTCCACAAGCACTTACAATATTATACTTACATAATTGCACGATTTCCGGGGTGTTCGTTAACCGAGGGTCCACTGTACGTAATTTATAAATAAGAAATATTTACACTTTAATTTATAAATAAGAAATATTTACACTTTAATTTATAAAAGAAATATTTACACTTTAATTTATATATAAGAAATATTTACACTTTAATTTATAAATAAGAAATATTTACACTTACCTTGGAGATGCTGGCAGAGGACAGCAGTGTTGTCAGTGTCCCTATATACCTCAAACAACATTGGAGGAGTTAGTTTCGTGTTGTCCTTTTTCTATCGCTTAATCGCTTAACTTACTTGGTACACTGTTAATGCTACACTTTATCGCTGGTTGGCGCTATAGCCTTTATCGACTCCTGCTGCTTTAGTATCGTAGAATCACTGAAGAAGGCACATTCTCCCCTCTCTCTTCCTACTCCACTTTGGTATTTTGCTACGAGTTCTTTCTTGAATTCTATCGTGTTTCTCACCTTCTTTACCAAAGGCCTGGCACTAGAAGCTTTCTTTGGGCCCATGGTGGCTTATTTAGTAGTTGCAAGAACATAAAAAGGATGGAATATTACAAAATGTATCTCATGAACGTGTCGGGTGATGGTCACTCACAGAGAAACAATGCCAGACTGCCTCTGAATGTTGTGTGGGGCGCCTTTGTGTGAGCACGGATGGTGGAGGCCACTCTCAGACGCATACCGTACCACCGATGAATCGCGAGGCAAATCAAGAACCGCGAGGCTATATTTTGACGGAAAAAGTTGCCGAAAGGCGAAATTCATGAAACACGAGGCTCACGAAACTCGAGGATCCACTGTAATAATAATAATAATCAAACTAAGGGCTAAACCCAAACTGAAGTTCAATGGTCATATCTCCAACACCAACTGTTGGGATGAAATGAAATGAAAAATCATATGAAGTGTCAAAACCAAAAGGGTCATACAGCGCAGCAAGTAGGAATGTACAAAAGGAGAAATAAGCAAAGGTGACTAGGGAGTGAAGGGCAGGAGTGTGTGAGGCTAGAGGTTAATGGAGAAGGGGGAGACTGCAAAAGACTGTAAGGATGCTTTCTACAATTCACTCACACATTGGATTTATATCTGGTGATCCACTTCAGCAATTCCCCTTAACCCTTTGGGGGTCACAAGGCCCTCTCCCAAACTCGTTCTCAGGGTCCCAATTTTTTTCGGATTTTTTTTCCTTTTCTTATTAAATGATAGAGAATCTTTTTCCGATTATAACGCCACCAAAATTATGAAATTTGATGGAAAACTAACGGAATTATGCTCTCGCGATGTTAGCGGTATCGATGACATTTACGCATCGGCGATTTCGCCCACTTTGAGCCCTATTTTCGGCAAATTCCAATGTTTCAGTCTACTAAAATTATAGGTATTTTGCTAGAATTCCATTTGTTCTATCAATTGAGTATAAGAAACTGCCAATTTACCGATTTCAACTACCCAATAAGGTGGTCAGAAATTGGCAATTTGGCCAATTTCACACAAATTTCAAAAGATGCCAATTTCAAAATAGGGTCCAGAATAAATGAAACAGACATTCCTGGCACTCAAATAACATTTTATCTGTTCATTAGTCACGTCTCCAGGCCCCTCTTACATTACTTTTGCTTTCCATTTTGAATTTTTATTCTCACAAAAAATAGAAGATTTACTGTTATGTATGTATACAACTGCATCATTGTAAAAATGGTATAAATAATATCAGTGCACTCGTGCAAGAATATTAGACTCGCCAGTTGATGTGTATTGGATGCATGGCGTGATTTGTTTACTCTTGAACTTCGGTAAAAATCAAACATTTTCGCTAAATTGCGCTCAGTTTCAAGGTACTTGTCATCGAGAAACCAGTCAAAATTATCTCTATTTCTGTAATATATCATCCATTCTATCAAATGAGACTAAGAAAACGAGTATACAAGCATAAATACTATACGAAAATGGACTGCAAAGTCGCTGTTTTAAACAAAAAACACGGTCAGTTTTTTTTTCCTCATTATGCACTGTGTGGTGCAGGATTTTTTTATACTGCGCACACTGACCGCACAGACCCATTCTCTCACATCTAGGCCTACCAGCCTGTTTCCACTTGATTTGAGGGCGCTAGAATTTAGGCGTACTAGTACGACGAAAACCCTGGTGCGTAAGCCGTACTAGTATGGCCGAAACCCCGAAAGGGTTAAACTAGTTACTGCCCAACAAAGGTAGCACTCAGAGCCATTACAAACTAAATCTATTAAATATAAATACAGTACCATTCATACTTACTACTGTTCAATCTGCATCTTTAGAAAATTACAATGTAATACTGATGTTGACCTAAGATATTTCCAAGAAAACTGTGAAAGAAACATACAGGCATTATACTAGAAACAAATATCTCTAATATCCCTCATGTTCATTTGAACATCTCCAGAAATTCTATGTAAATTAAATGGTAAGAAATGTGGAATAACTTATTAGAGGAATTTAAATTTTGCAAAATGCTTAATGAATTCAAATTAAAGCTAAAGCAAATACTGTGTGCTTAGAAAAATAGTTTCAAACAGTTCACTTAACAATATAATTACTGAACAAGCATTAAATCTTTAATAGCAAACTAATCGTGTATTGTAATACTCTATCATAAACTACCACTCGACTTTCTCCAACTTGTGTCAATTACTATTTTAATTTTTAGTGAATATTCCTCTTCTAACATGTATCTAAACTATTATTTTGAACCTCCTATCAATACTTTGTACTAGACTTCATTTTTTTCATCATATGTGCTAGAGCCATAAGGAAAACAAAACATGTAGTCTTTTGTATTAAGTACTCTTAGTCTTAGTTTAAGTTTGTCCAAAATGCTGTGCATACTATGGGCTTTGTTTATTTTACTATACAGGAGGGCTCTTTTTGGTGTTCTACATTTTCATTTGCTTTCAACTGAGCCATAGTTCATTATATTCGGTGCTTTTACCACTTTTCCACCATTTTCACATAGCAGTTGTGTAAGGGAAGGGCGACCAGCACCATATTTTAAGTTAAGTATGGTATGTATTGTATATTTATTTTACTTTATCTGTTTTTTTTTATGCCTAGCTGTAATGAACACTTAATATATGATCGTGCAAATACATTAGCAGGGGTTTTAGATGCATTCAACGAAGAAAAAACTGCTCTTTTCTACCCACCGCTAATTTTCACTTACAACACTGGGTTGGGAACCTAAGAGCCATACAAATGGGACCCTCCTGTACTGTATTTATGCAAAGCTCTTAAATAAATTTATTATTTTTTTTTTTTACCTTTTTTTTTTTTTAGCAAACTGACTATCTCCCATCGAGGTAGGGTGACCCATAAAAAAGAACAAACACTTTCACCATCACCACTTCATCACTGACTTGCCAGAGGGTCACCAATACTACAGTTCAAAACTGCAATATCCCCCGTCCCTTCTTCAGAGTGCAGGCAATATACTTACCACCTCTAGGACTCAAGTATGGCTAACCGGTTTCCCTGAATCCCTTCATAAATATTACCTTGCTCATGCTCCAACAGCACGTCAAGTCATAAAAACCACTTGAATCCACTCACACACTTGCTGGATGTATAAGACTGCACTCAAAACCTCCATTGCCCCTTCCCTCCAACCTAACCGCTACAGATTTATACGCCCTCCAAGTCATCCTATTTTGTTCCATCCTCTCTAAATGTTTGAACCACCTCACCAACCTCTCTTCATCTCTGGAAAATACTTTTAGTAACCCTGTACCTCCTTCTAATCTCCAAGCAATGAATATTCTGCATAATATTCACACCACACATTATAATATTAACTTGATAAAGCTCTGTTAGAATGAATTTTGCTTTTCACCATACTAGCCATCTCCCACAAAGGCAAGGTGACCTGAAAAAGAAGAAACACTTTCACCAACACTCGCTCTATCACTGTCTTGCCAGAGGTGCACCGATACTACAATTCAGATGCCCTTCCAAACAGCAAATATCCCCACCCCTCCTACAGAGTGCAGGCACTTTATAATAAAAAAAAAATTCTCCAAATATTTAAAAATAAGGAGAAAATAAAAGAATTTCAACTAAAATTAGTAAAGCTTAAGAATATTTTGAGTACTATAGTCTGTCTAATCTACATTTCATCGATGTAACATAATACGAGGCTTTGGCATTAGATCGGGAAATTCGTCCTTGTCAGTAGGGTCGACCCAAGGTTTGACATCTTCAGGATCGGTACCCGACTCGTCCTCACATTCATCACCAACATCATCGCACTTGTCTTTTGGCAGCAATTTCTTCTTCATTCCACTGAAGTTGTGTCTCGATATGTTGTAAACTCGAGCTCTGAAAAAGTAGTAGATTAATTTGTTCAACCGTACATGCATAAAACAATTTAAAAATTAAAAGACAAAAGCTAAAATTTCAAGAACAACCCTCCTTAACACTTTCACTGTTGGTCCAATAATATTACGGCTTGCAAGCCAATGTCAATCCTGTAATATTACGCCAAAATTCTAGCGTCTTCCAATCTTGCGGAGAAAGCTGGTAGGCCTACATATGAGAACTGGGTCTGAGTGGTCAGTGTGTGCAGTATAAAAAAAATCCTGCAGCACGCAGTGCATGAGGAAAAAAACCTCTGACCGTGTTTTTGGTTTAACCCTTTCGGTACTGTAATATTATGGCTTGCAAGCCAGTGTTGGTGCCAAAATATTACGCCAAAATTCTAGTGGCTTCCACTCTTGCGGGAGAAAGCTGGTTGGACTACAATGAGAGAATGGGTCTGAGTGGTCAGTGTGAGCAGTATAAAAAAAATCCTGCAGCACGCAGTGAATAATGAAAAAAAACTCCATGTTTATGGTCTAAAACACCGACTTTACGGTGTATTTTCGTATGGTATTTATACAGGTCTCCCTCAACATTCATGTTTTCCAATTTCGCGGGCTTCACACATTCGTGAATTCCACCCGCCAAATTTCCAGCCGCCAAATTCCCACCCACCAAATCATATTTAAGTTTCCCGCCAACCGAGCTTCCCTACTACCTTCCTTCTGACCTGGCAGCCAGCCCGCCCACCACTCACTCACTGAGTGTTTTCTTTGTTCATTATTTATTATTAAACTACAGTATAACATGTATGTACAGTAGACCGTCATTTAACACGATAGTTACGTTCCTGAAAAAGTCGTGTTAGAAAATTTCAAGTTAAATAATTAACAGAACTTATGGGAAAAATAGGGTTACGTTCCTGGGAGTTCCCAAAAAGCCAAACAAGTTTTTTTAGACCAACAGATCTTACAAAAATAAAAGTGAATATGTAATTGTAGTTCATTATCGTGATGTATTATGTTGTTTTTACTGCTTAAGACTACAAATGTAACAGAAATAATAGTATTTACCTTAAATTGTGGGTGCTGGTGTTTTTGGATGATTGTGAAGAGAGTGGAGAGTTATGCTGTGGCCCTACTGGGCTGAGGTGGATGGTAGAGGTTCTGGTACTGAAGTCGATGGTTGTACTGAGTGTCTAACTTTAAGTCATTCAGTAAGTCAGTCAAGTCATTCAGTCAGTCAAGTCATTCAGTCATTCAGTCAGTCAAGTCATTCAGTCAGTAAGTCAGTCAAGTCTTCAGTCATTCAGTCAGTCAAGTCATTCAGTCAGTAAGTCAGTCAGTAAGTCAGTCAAGTCATAGTCAGTCAAGTCATTCAGTCAGTAAGTCATTCAGTCAGTAAGTCAGTCAAGTCATTCATTCAGTAAGTCATTCAGTAAGTCAGTCAAGTCATTCATTAAGTCATTCAGTATGTCAGTGTCAGTCTGTCAAGTCGTCAGTCAGTCAGTGAGTCAGTCAAGTCATAGTCAGTCAGTCAGTAAGTCAGTCAAGTCCAGTAAGTCAGTCAAGTCTAGTCAGTCAGTCAAGTCATTCAGTCAGTAAGTCAGTCAAGTCATTCAGTCAGTAAGTCAGTCAAGTCATTCATCAGTAAGTCATCAGTATTAGTCGGCAGTCAGTAAGTCAGTCAAGTCAGTAAGTCAGCGTTCACAGTGCGTAAGTCAGTCAGTCATTCAGTCAGTAAGTCAGTCAGTCAATTATCAGTCAGTGCAGTCAGTCAAGTCACATCAGAATTAAGTCATAGTCTATAGTCAGTCAAGTCAGTCAGTCAAAATCATCAAGTCAGTCAGTACACAAAATTATGTTTACCTCTTTATGTGTACAAAGTAACACTTCATTACAGCCACAGGTTATGTCTTGTCTAATATCTTTTCTTCGTTAATTCTAAGACTTAAATGCTTATACCTTTTCTTGCCACTTTGAGCAACACTTTGATTGCTTGGCGGGTACAAGATATATTAATTTAAAGATAAAAACACAATTCACTTTAAAGGGGTTTTTTTTAACGTATGAAATACGTCGAATGCTGGGAGGGGGGTCCAGGGGGTGGGGGGATGGCGGGGGTGTCCCCGCTGAAAACAACAAGGCTGCTTGGGGGAATGGTTTTTTTTTTTCCCCCCAAACTGTGAAGTTTTTAAATTAAAAAGCGGGGTTTTTAAATACACATAGGAAGAATGGGAAAAACCCCAAAAAAAGCAGAGTGACTTATTTCCTTTGTATTTTTTTTTTTGGGTTATCCGGGGTTTCTCTACACATATGCTTAAAATATAATCAATGTAACTTTTTTAAAAATTTTGTGGTTGCAGGGCGATATTTGGCCCCTGGCCCCAGTATCTGAATAAATTTTTGGTTTTGGGAAAGGGGAAAAAAAAAATTCCCCTTTTTCCTCTAAGCAGGGGATTGGGCCCCCCAAAAACCCCTGATGCATTACCAAAAGGAGCAAGGTGAAGTCCCCCTTTTTGCTGTCTTGAAGCCTGGGACTTTTTCTTGCTGACTGATATAAGTTCGTGTTGGCATTTTTTTCCCCGAAAACACTTCTCCCAGCATTAAGCACTTGATGTGGCCCCATATCCACCCTCAGTAGGACCCCACTGACCAATGGTTTAACCCCCGGGCTCCGTGCGTTAAAAATTTTTTTCCCCCCCCGGGGGTGTAATAAAATTTTTCCGTCTGTTAAAAAATTTTGTTTTTCAATCGAAAAAACCCCCGTAACATGTAACATAATCTGGTTAAATGAGGGGCTACTGTAGTACTAAAATTTTAAATTTTTTACTATTTTTTCAGGGTTTTTATTTTGTTCATGGATCAATAGGTTAAGGAAGCAGTAAGAAAGAATGTATAAAAAAAGGTTACTTCAAATTTTTTGATATCGAAACATGATAAATTTTAAACAAAAAAATTTTGAAATGAAAAAAATATGCCATTTATGGGGGGGGGTAAGAGAGCGGGAACCCCACCATAAAAAATTTTTCATCAAAAACCAAAATTTCCCCTTTTTTTAAGAAAAAAAAAAAATTTTTATTATTTTTTTTAAAAATAATAATTTATAATAATTACGGGGAATTTAAAATGTATGGTTTTTTGGGAAATTTTGAAACCCCAAAAATTATTAATTATTATTATTATTTTAAAAAAATTTGGGAATAAAATTATTTTTTAAAAAAAATTTTTTTTAAAAAAAAATTTTGGGGGTTTTAAAAAATAATTAAAAAAATTTTAAAAAATTTAAAATTTTAAAAAAAATTTCGAAAAATTTTAAAGCAGAAAAAATGTAAAATTTGTTGTAATTATTATAAAAAACAAAAAAAAAATGCACATTTGTTTTATAAAAAAGGGATTTAGGAGTTTATTATGAAAATTTTATGGGGGTCTTTTACCCCTTTATTTTGGAAATTTTTTTAAAAAAACCAAAGGGGGAAATTTTTGATTAAAATTTTTAAAAGGAAGAAACTTTATTAAATATTAGTTAAAAAAATTTTATTGCCGGGGAAAAACCCCCCAATAATTAAGACATGCATGTTGCCCCCCCCCTAATAGTTACTTGAAGTGTTGAGGTTTTAAAGATTTTTTGTAAAATTAATGTTGGGGGAAAATTTTTTTTTTTGGAAAAGGTTAAAAATTAAAAAAAATTATAAATTTTGGGTTTAGTTTTTCTTTGAAAATTTTAAAATTAAATTTGGAATTAAAAAAAGGGGGAAACGGGGGGAACGTGTTATGAAGATTCCCAAATTCCCCAAATATAAAAAATTTGAAATTAATAAAAGGTTTAAGGCCCTGTAAAAAAAATGATAAGTAAAAAGATTTTATAGGTTTTTTTTTTCATGGAAAGGTTAAGGAAGATTTGTTTTTTTTAAAAATTGGGCCAAAAACGGTTTTCCAAAAAATTAGGGTTTTATTAAGGGTGTTGAGGGGGCCCCGTGGAAAGTTTCTTTGGGGGCCCGAAGAATGGAAAATAAGTGGACCCCATTTTTAAAAAAAATTTTAATCTGCCAAGGCCTTAGAAGAATTTTCTCCCAAGGAAAAAGGGGTTTAAATTTTTTTAAACCCCCCAAAAGTTAAAAAAAATTTAAAACTAAGTAATTTGGGGTTTAGGGTTTGGGGGGGTTTTCATTAAGAAAAAAGAGATGATTTGAATTTTTTTGGAAAAAAACCGAAAGGCCAAAAGAAAAAAAGTTTTTGGTGTTTGGTAAAAAAATCCGCCACAAGTCCTAAAAAATGGGGGCAATTGGTTTAAAAAAACGGACTTTTTACCCTTTTTTTAAAAATTTTGGAGGGAAAAGAAACTTCTATTTTTTTTGGGTAAAAAACAAATGGAAAACAAGCTAATTAAGAGGGGCCCGGGGGGTAATGAACGGGGAAAAATTTTTTTAGCGTGGAAAATTTTTTTTTTTTGGGCCCCTTTTTAAAAAAATTTGGTTTTTGGGAAATTTTGGGTTTAAAAATTTTTTTTCGCCTTTAGGGTGTTGAAAAAAAAAAAAACCAATATAAAAAATAAATTTTGGGGAAAAAGGTTTTTAAAAATGGGGAAAAAAAAAGGCCAAAAATATAAATTAAATCCCACTAAATTGGGGCCCCAAGCGAGTAATTTGAAGTTTTCCTAAAAATTTTTTTTTTGGTGCTTCCTGGGTTTTTTATCATTTATAAAAAAAAAAATTTATTTTTAAATTTTTAAAAGGCAAGGGGGTTTTACAGGGTCTAACATGAAAAGGGGGTTTAAAAAAGAAATTAATTAATTTGGGGAAATTTAGCACCAATATAGGCTGCCAAACCCCACCTTTGCATTTTCCCCCCAAACTGGGTAAAAAAATTTTTTCCCCCAAAAATTTTCATTGGGGGGAAAAATTTTTTAAAAAATTAAATCTGTATTAAACTGGTTTTTTCCCCCTTAAATTTTTTAAATAATGGTTTTATTTAAAAAGTTTAAAGAAAATTATTGTTTTTTTTTTCTTTTAATGATTTTTGGGGCGAAAGGAAAAATTTTTTTTTTTTAAAAAATTCCCTTTATACCACTTAAACCCTTGGGGGGAAAATTCCCCTTTAGGGTTTTTCCCCCTTTAAAAAATTTATAAGGTCAAAAATTAAAATTTTAAAAAAATTTTTAAATTCCCTGGTTAAAAAAGGGGCAATGAAAATTTTTCTATTTAGGGAAAAAACATTTTAATAAAAAAAAACCCCCTTTTAAAAAAATTTTTTTAAAGGGCCGTGCAGTATTTCCCGGGTTTTTTAGGGCCCAAAAAATTTTTTGGGGCCGAGTCAGACTCAAATTTTAAAAAGGTTTAAAGGGTAAAGGGAAAAATTTTCTTTGGGAATGTCACCAATAAAACAAACCCCAAAAAAAAGAAAAAAAAAAAAACCTTTTTTTTTAAAAAACTTTTGGGGGTTTTTTTTTTTAAAATTTTTTTTTTCCAGTAAATGGAAATTTTAAGAAAAAGAATGTTTTTTTATTTATTAAATCTGAACACAAATGAAAGAACATTACCTCGAGATAAAACCAATTCTCATTAAAAATTATGTGCAAGGCATCAAGGATTTTAAGTTAAAACATTGAAAATGGCACTGTTAAGAAAGTAAGTACAATGGATGTGACAAATGTTTTTGTGGCACTGCACAAGTCTCTCTCTCTCACCTTGAATCATAACTGCCATCTTTCCTCAGATGGATACGCTCATTAACTCTCAAGTTGGCTCCATCCTTTAGGAGCTTAATTGCTACACGTGCAATATTGCGAGAATCATCAAGACCACAATGTGGCTGACCCTCAAAGTTCATTCCCAACCTCCGCAGCATCTCTTTCAGGCACATCTAGAATTAAAAAAAATATGATAAAACATCTAGAATTAAAAAAAATATTATGACATTAATGTATTAGTGAATATTTTTTTTGGGCAAGTTGAGTGTTCAGAAAAGGGAACCTATTAATTTTTTCAACTGACACTATAGTTATAAGTGAAGGTGTGTTCCCTAGCCATAATTTTCTATATCTAAATTCATTAATTTTTTAACTAAGAATATATACCCATTACTGTTCCTTTTCACTTACAAACAGACTTTATTTAATTAATGCATCATGTTAATTAAACAGAAATGAGTTACAGTAAAATATACAGTACTGTACTGTACAGATGTGCAGTGCTAGACAGCAGCTGGTAGACATCATTCTCACTGTTCTGTTCAGTACTACACTCTCTTGCATTGTATCTAATGCAATACTCTTTACATATGCTCTCCACTTCCTCACTACTGTGGCTGAGTGTAGTGTGGGAGGAATGGGGTTATAAATGTGTAGGGGTGAGCTGCAGTTGGATTGCCTCTCTCTCTCTCTCTCAACATATTTAACATATGCTCACTATTTCTTCACTGATGTGGTTGAATGTATGGTCTGTTTGGTGAGATGTGTAAGCTTAAGCAACAGCTGGACTGCCTCTCATGTTTTCTAACTTTTATTCACTCCCATCCTCTCTCACATGGCATTTAAAGATTATTTGCATATATTCACTACTCACTCATTATATAATTATGGTGAGGGGTTAATGCTGCCCCACACCTCACCTGCTAACATGACTAGTACATGGGCAACAGCAGCAACTACCACAGAATATAATTATTTAATCTATAGTTCTTAACCAATGTCTGCTATAAAAAATCCACACATGCAAAACATTAATATACACAAAATACCAATGCAATTAATAAACAAATTGACCCAAAATTATATACAGTGGACCCCCGGCTAACGATCAAAATTCATTGCAGAAGCCTGCTCAAGTGCCATTACTGAACAAATTTACTTCCTTAAGAAATAATGTCATGTAGGTTAGTCTATTTCAGACCCCCAAAAATACACTTCCACAAGCACTTACAATATTATACTTACATAATTGTACGATTTCCGGGGTGATCGTTAGCTGGGGGTCCACTGTAAAGTGTAAGAAAATTGTAAATACAGTGGACCCCCGGTTTACGTAATTAATTCGTTCTAGAATGCTGTTCAAGTGCCGTTACCAAACGATTTGTTCCATAAGGAATAATGTAAATTAGATTAAGTCCTTATAAGACCCCAAAAATACACTTACAATAGCACTTACCAAAATACACTAAATAATTGTTCAAGCATTGAGCAGATAAACTGGGTCCACTGTATTAAATCTATAGTTCTTAATCAGTCTCTACTAAACACATTAGAGCTCTCAATACATACATAAAACTAACAAAGTATTAATGCACTGATAAAAAGAGACTGAGAAAAATTATTTATTTAAAAGAATTTCTATATGAATATATGAAATAACTGTACATAACTGCAGATCAACATTCTTGAATACAGCCTCTCCTCACTTAACAATGGAGTTCCGTTCCTAAGACCACGTCATTAAACGAATTTGTCGCTAAGCGAGGAGCATACTATAATGGTAGAGTGTTTGTATCAACCATCTCTGATATTGTTTTAATGTCACCTTTGCAGCATTTATAACATTTCTGGTATATTTTTAAATGTTTATACAGTAGTGTACTGTATACTGAAATAAACAGAATAGAGAAAATCAATTCTAATATACATTATTTAGGTATGAATACTGGTCAGAGAGCCCGTCGTAAGTCTGAGGCGTCGGTAAACGAGTACGTCGCTAAGTGAGGAGAGGCTGTACTGTAATCCACTGGGTTCAAGGTGCCAATATTGTAAGTGTGGAATGTCGTAAGTCTGAACATCACAAGTCAGGGCCCTACTGTATATCATAACCACATTACCATTACACAATCTGCTCTGGATAATTCAAGCATGCTGAACCTACGAATGCTTCATATACAGTGGAACCCCGAGTTTTGGCCACCCTGAGTATCAGCGGCTTCGAGTTTAGACCCCTTTTTTTGGCTAAATTTTGTCCCGAGTTTCGCACTGTGCCCTGTGTTTCGGACAGCGTACCAGACTTGCGCACCTCTCTGCACAGCCGTCGTGAGTCAGTCTGGCCTTGTTTCTCCTCGGGTGAACATTACATTATATACTAGGCAGTTAACCCTTTGACTGTCGCAAGCCCAATTCTGAAACTGTCTTCCTATGTCGCAAAATATTTGAAAAAAAATTATTTTTTCTTATGAAAATGTTAAGATTAATTTTCTGATTGTTTTAAGCCCCCTCCCAAAAAATTTTGCGATCAGTACTTACCTAGATATAAGAGGCGTAAAGTTGGCAGAAAATGAGCCGTGTATGGCAACATACACTCACCCAGTAAACTTTTTTTACTCCCATTCGAAGGTTTCTTGTTTTTTCCACTATTTTATTTTTTCAGGTAACTTATGTGGCCTGTGAGACCAAAGTAAGGTGCAATGTACATATATACACTCGTTGTATGCAACACAATAACCGCACAAACTTTATCATCATTATATTGTTTACAAAACTTGTTTACACAAACCAACAACACAAAAAATTGTTTATTACTATTGTTCTATAATATATATATATATATACAAATGTACAGTCACTGGACATGTTCATAAAAGTTCTGCAGCTTGTGGAACTCTTTGAAACATGGTGTCATGCACAGTGGTGTTTTACATTCCTCACACATAAAACGAGTGTCTCTGCCTTTTTGTGGGTATTTTTTTTGCATGTGCACAGACAAAACACCTCTTGTGAGCAGTTTTCTTCAAAGTACATAGTAGCAGGCAGTTGTGTTAGGTAGTTATCCTAGGTTGATGGTCATCTGGGTCATCATTCCTTCCTTTATACCTTCCTACATTCCTTCTTACCTTCCTTCCTACATTCCTTCTTACCTTCCATCCTACATTCCTTCTTACCTTCCATCCTACCTTCCTTCCTTCCTTCCTACCTACCTACCTTCCTTCCTTCCTACCTACCTTCCTTCCTTCCTTTCATCTAGTCCTTCCTTCCTTCTGGTTTCTATATATACACACACAGTCACTGGACACATGCCTAGAACTGCTATTAGCTTCTGGAAGCTGGTTGTTGTGTCTGGGTCGTCATTCCTTCCTTTCTTTATACCTTCCTTCCTACATTCCTTCCTTTCTACCTACCTACCTTCCTTCTTTCCTTTCATCTCGTCCTTCCTTCTGGTTTCTATATATATGCATATACAGTGGACCCCCTGTTTATGTGATTAATCCGTTCCAGAGGGCTTAACTTAAACCGAAAATAATGTAATCGAATCAATTTTCCCCAAGACAATCACTAAACCACCAATAAACAGAATAAATTTATTGTGAAATGTTTGAAAGAGTGAGCTGGGTAATGTTCTCTCAATGGTAAACAACGCTAGACTGGCGTCCTGCGTGGCGAGGCGCGCAAGCACGTGCAGGCGGACAGGTCTGGTACGGACCGATACACGAGGGAAACATTGACCGAAAAAAGGAACCGAAAAATGAAATAACCGATATTCGGAAACACCGAAACACGAGGGATCACTGTATGTGTATATATATGATAGAAAAATAGTAATAAACATTTTTTATTGTTGGTTTGTGTAAACATGTTTTTGTAAAAAATATAATGACAACAAAGTTTGTGCGGTTATTGTGTAGCATACGAGTGAATATACATACAATATACCTTATATTGGTCTCACAGGCCATAAAAGTTACTTGAAAAAATAAAATGTTAAAAAATAAAAAAGTAGAAAAAAAGAAAATATAAGATTATCGCGTGACAGGCAGTCGACGATGCTGCCGTAAACGATTCAATTTCTGTCAACTTCACGCCTCTATATCTCAGTAAGTATTGATCGCAAATTTTTTTTTTTTTTTTTTACTAAAACACTTACAAAATTATTCTTAAGATTTTGGTAAGATTTTTTTTTTTTTTTTTCAAATATTTTTCGACCCTCAGAATGAGTTCAGGATCAGGGGTCTCGACCCTCAAAGGGTGTAACTTATCTGGCATTTATATAATTTATAAGTGGGAAAAAATGGCGTTCTGCTTTCTGGCAGTAGTCTGGAATCTAACTTGCGTATAAGTGAGGCCCTACTGCATAGGGTTCGCCACTATTGTGGTTTCGAGCATCTGCGGTAGGGCTTGGAAAGTATCACCTGTGGGTACAGGGGGACTACTGTACTGGGTTATGTTAAACAATAACACAAACCTTTGTTTTACAAAACTACAGCCTCTCCTCACTTAGCGACATACAGTCATCCCTTGGTTTTCGCTTGTCCCAGTTTTTGCCGATTTTGGTTTTCGCTGACTTTTTTCAGGGAAAATTTGTCTTAGTTTTCGCCGATTGTTTTAGTTTTCGCCGACCGTATGGGACCTGTCCACCAGTGACGCGCACATACAAAGGCCGTAGGCCCGCCACCCACGCACATTGTCACGCAGTCTAGCATTGTTTACGCTTGAGTGAACATCATCCCAGGAGTTTATACAAAACATTTATTAACAATTCATTGTTTTTGGGCCTTAATTATTGTATATGACTACTAAATAAGCTACCATGGGCCCAAAGAAAGCTCCTAGTGCCACTTCTTTGGTAAAGAAAGTGAGGAACACTGTAGAAATGAAGAAAGAAATAATAGAAAAATATGATAGTGAAAGTGAGAAACACGATGGAGTTTAAGAGTGTAGCAGGCATGCAGGGAGTGTAGCATGCATGCAGGGAGTGTAGCATGTATGCAGGGAGTGTAACAGGTATGCAGGGAGTGTAACAGGTATGCAGGGAGTGTAACAGGTATGCAGGGAGTGTAACAGGTATGCAGGGAGTGTAACAGGTATGCAGGGAGTGTAACAGGTATGCAGGGAGTGTAGCAGGTATGCAGGGAGTGTAGCATGTATGCAGGGAGTGTAGCAGGCAGGGAGGGAGTGTAGCAGGCAGGGAGGGAGTGTAGCAGGCAGGGAGGGAGTGTAGCAGGCAGGGAGGGAGTGTAGCATGCATGCAGGGAGTGTAGCATGCATGCAGGGAGTGTAGCATGTATGCAGGGAGTGTAGCATGTATGCAGGGAGTGTAACAGGTATGCAGGGAGTGTAGCAGGTACGCAGGGAGTGTAATATGTATGCAGGGAGTGTAGCATGTATGCAGGAAGTGTAGCATGTATGCAGGGAGTGTAACAGGTATGCAGGGAGTGTAACAGGTATGCAGGGAGTGTAACAGGTATGCAGGGAGTGTAACAGGTATGCAGGGAGTGTAACAGGTATGCAGGGAGTGTAACAGGTATGCAGGGAGTGTAGCAGGTATGCAGGGAGTGTAGCATGTATGCAGGGAGTGTAGCAGGCAGGGAGGGAGTGTAGCACGTCCGAAACACTGGCTGGTAAGATGTATATATACGACCGAAACAGTCAAAGGGTTAAGGGAACAAATTCGTTCGGTAATGGCACTTGAACAGCCTTCTGGAATGAATTATGACCGAAACTCGGGGGTCCACTGTACACAAAAACAGTTACATAGGAGGGAGTGTAGCAGGCAGGGAGGGAGTGTAGCAGGCAGGGAGGGAGTGTAGCAGGCAGGGAGGGAGTGTAGTAGGCATGCAGGGAAGTGACCCCGGATAAGGACTTGATACCTAGAGTCCTTATGAAGGGGGATTCCCCTTCCAAAAATTAGGGTCTCTTCCCTCTCCCATCTTCCCTCTCTCCCATCCAGCAACATCAGTCTTCAATAAAGGTAAGTGCCACATTCAGTTCATTCATTTGTGCATGTAAATCTATCTTTAAGGCCCAAATTTTTTTTTTTCCAAACTTCTGGGTTTCTGGAACGGATTAATTGAATTTCCATTATTTCTTATGGGGAAAATAGTTTTGGTTTTCGCCGATTTTGGTTTTAGCCGATCCATCTGGAACGGATTAAAATCGAAAACCGAGGGATGACTGTACTCATTTACCGACCACTTGGACTTACGACCAGCTCTCCAACCAGTATGCAAATCTATGTAATGCATATTAGAGCTGATTTCCTCTATTCTGTTTATTGCAGTATACAGTACACTACTGTATAAACAATTAAAAATATATTAGAAATGTTATAAATGACGCAAAGATAACATTAAAAAAATATCTAAAGATGGTTGACACAAACCCACCACCAGTATAGTATGCTCCTCGCTTAATGACCAATTCACTTACCAACCTACTCTTAGGAACAGAACCCTGTCATTAAGTGAGGAGATGCTGTAATGTGTTTAATTTCAGAGATATTTTCAAGGCATTGAAAAGAAACCATGCAGGGGTAAAAATTAAGGCATCTTCCTTCCAAGGATACCAAATAACTGAATCAACATAAGACAAAATCTCCTAAATTAAGACTAATCTCAAGGACTTACCCTTTTAGTGCTGTAAAAATTACTGTAATTCTTTCTTATGTTGATCCATTTAACTGCCCAGGATGGAAAGGGAATCTTTGACATCTGAAAAGACAAACAGAAATTTCTTTACAAAGCAACTTTCTATAAGGAACTTTAAGGACAGTAAATTTATTAACAAATTAAAGTGAATCAGGAAACGTGAATGAAATAAATCAGATCCTACGTTTGGGATTACATACGTGTATTTTTTATATCTGACTCACATTTATGGTAGTATGCTCCTTGGAGTATTTGAGCTACTAATTCAAAAGACAGCTGCTCCTAGAACATGTATTTATGTTCACCAATCTTTTTGACTTTGTGTAGGAGATAACACAATTGCAAACAAACCAAGGTACAGATGGGGCTTGAACTTGCGGCCTGGAGTTTTACGACTCACTAAAGAAAGAACATAAGAAAGAAGGAACACTGCAGCAGACCTACTGGCCCATGCGAGGCAGATCCAAGTCTCCTACCAGCTTAAGCCAATGACCCAACCTAGTCAGATCAGGTCACATCCACTTAACCCTTTGACTGTTTCTTTCTTCCTTCCTTTCTTAATTCCTTCCTTCCTTCCTTTCCTCCTTCCTTCCTTTCCTCCTTCCTTACTTCTTCTTTCCTTCCTTCCTCTCATCTCTTCTTTCCTTCCTCTCATCTCTTCTTTCCTTTCCTTCCTTCCTCTCATCTCTTCCTTCCTTCCTTTCTTTCTTTCTTTCTTCCTTCCTTCCTTCTGGTATCCTGGGCATTGCTTTCGGTCACAAACTCCTCAAAACCATGAAATTCATCTTCAGAGACACTTCTATCTGTGTTAGAGCTATCACCGAGGAAGAGAAGAGTCCCAGATTCACCGGGGATTCAGATATTTCTTACCGCTAGGCATGCTGAACATGGACAACTGAAATGGCTTTCCCACAATGCACCACTGGCTCCCCGATTTTTTTTATACTGCGGACACTGACCATGGAGACCCATTCTCTCACATGTGGGCCTACCAGCTTTCTCCCACTTGATTTGAGGTCGCTAGAATTTATGCGTATTAATACGTCTGAAACATTGACTTACGAGCCAATGTTTCTGACGTATTAATACGCATAAATGATAGGAGTAAATGATAGAAGTGAATGGAGGCAAATGGTTTTTAATACTTGACGTGCTGTTGGAGTGTGAGCAAAGTAACATTTATGAAGGGATTCAGGGAAACCGGCAGGCCGGACTTGAGTCCTGGAGATGGGAAGTACAGTGTCTGCACTGCAGTTTTATAACTGTAGTGTAAAGCACCCCTCTGGCAAGACAGTGATGGAGTGAATGATGATGAGTTTTTCTTTTTCGGGCCACCCTGCCTTGGTGAGAATCGGCCGATGTGTTAATAAAAAAAAAAAAAAAAATTCTAGCAGCCTCAAATCAAGTGGGAGAAAGCTGGTAGGCCCACATGTGAGAGAATGGGTCTTCATGGTCAGTGTGCACAGTATAAAAAAAATCGGGGAGCCAGTGGTGCATTGTGGGAAAGCCATTTCAGTTGTCCATGTTCAGCATGCCTAGCGGTAAGAAATATCTGACTCCCCGGTGAATCTGGGACTCTTCTCTTCCCCAGTGATAGCTCTAACACAGATGGAAGTGTCTCTGAAGATGAATTTCATGGTTTTGAGGAGTTTGTGACCGATAGCAATGCCCAGGATACCAGAAGGAAGGAAGGAAGGAAGAGATGAGAGGAAGGAAGGAAAGAAGAGATGAGATGAGAGGAAGGAAAGAAGAGATGAGAGGAAGGAAAGAAGAGATGAGAGGAAGGAAAGAAGAGATGAGAGGAAGGAAAGAAGAGATGAGAGGAAGGAAAGAAGAGATGAGAAGAAGGAAGGAAAGAAGAAGTAAGGAAGGAGGAAAGGAAGGAAGGAAGGAATTAAGAAAGGAAGGAAGAAAGAAAGAAAGGAAGGAAGGAAGAGATGAGAGGAAGGAAGGAACAAAAGATGTAAGAAAGGAAGGAAGAAAGGAAGGCAGGAAGGAAGATATAAGAGGAAGGAAGAGATAAGAGGAAGAAAGAGATGAGAGGAAGGAAGGAAATAAGTAAGAAAGGAAGGAAGGAAGAAAGAAAGGAAGGAATGAAGGAAGAAAGGAAGCTAGGAAGGAAAGGAAGGAGGTTGTGGGGAAGAAGACATGGGACCCCATTTGTGTTGACAGGCAGTGATGGTGGTGAGTAATGGTATAATATGTCATTTTGACAGCTGCCTTACCCTGACTCAGCAAATTTAGATGTCCACACACACACACACACAGCTTAGAGCTTCCAAGTGCTAAGGGAAGTTGATGGAAAGTGTCCAGTCATTATATATGTGTATACAGTGGACCCCCGCCTAACGAACACCCCAGAAATCATACAATTATCTAAGTATAATATTGTAAGTGCTTGTGGAAGTGTATTTTTGGGGGTCTGAAATAGACTAACCTACGTGACATTATTTCTTAAGGAAGTAAATTCATTCGGTAATGGCACTTGAGCAGGCTTCTGGAATGAATTTTGTTCGTTAGGCGGGGGTCCACTGTATATATTATAGAACAATAGTAATAAACAATTTTTTTTATTGTTGGTTTGTGTAAACAAGTTTTGTAAACAATATAATGATACTAATGTTTGTGCGATTATTGTGTTGCATACGAGTGTATATATATATATACATTGCACCTTACTTTGGTCTCACAGGCCACATAAGTTACGTGAGAAAATAAAATAGTGAAAAAACAAAAAATCTTTGAAATGAAGTAAACCAAAGTTTACCAGTGAGCGGCATTCGCCGCTGTTGCCATACGCGGCTCATTTTCTGCCAACTTTACGCCTCTATATCTCAGTAAGTACTGATCGCAAAAAAAAAAAATTGGGATAAAAACAATTAGAAAAATAATCTTAACATTTTGATATGAAAAAATAATTTTGTTTTTTTTCAAATATTTTGCGACAACAGGAGACACCTCAAGATTTGGGGTTGCGACAGTCAAAGGGTTAAGGAAGTAGCACGGCATCAGATCTATTAGCACAAACTAGTCAGGCCCAACTCACACCCACTCATGTATTTATCTAACCTATTTTTGAAACTACACAACATTTTAGCTTCTATGACAGTACAGTGGACCCCCGGCTAACGAACACCACGGAAATCGTACAATTATGTAAGTATAATATTGTAAGTACTTGTGGAAGTGTATTTTTGGGGGTCTGAAATAGACTAACCTATGTGACATTATTTCTTAAGGAAGTAAATTCGTTCGGTAATGGCACTTGAGCAGGCTTCTGGAATGAATTTTGTTCGTTAGCCGGGGGTCCACTGTATTTGGGAGTTTGTTCCACTCATCCACAACTCTATTACCAAACCAGTACTTTCCTATATCCTTCCTGAATCTGAATTTTTCCAACTTAAAACCATTGCTGTGAGTCTTGTCTTGGTTAGATATTTTTAGCACGCTATTTACATCCCCTTTATTTATTCCTG
>WNWK01018791.1:35000-39135 GCA_009830355.1 Cherax destructor | reverse complement strand
GAACGATTCCTTAAAGGTATTGGAACGCTAATCTTAGGTTTGCAAATGTTCATATGCTGCCGATTATCTGGTTGATGTGCTTCCGGAGACGTGCTTGGTGTTATACTCACCCCAAGGTCTTTCTCCTTTAACGAGGTTTGCAGTCTTTGTCCACCTATGTACCTGTCTGCAGTCTTCTTTGCTTTCTCCGATCTTCATGACTTTGCATTTGGCTGGGTTAAATTCGAGAAGCCAGTTGCTGGACCAGGTGCCCAGCATGTCCAGGTCTCTTTGAAGTCCTGCCTGATCCTCATCTGATTTAATTCTCCCATTAGTTTCACATCATCTGCGAAAGAGACATTTGAGTTTCCTTCCTCATGTCATTCATAATACCGAATAGCACTGGTCCTAGGACTGACCTGGGGGACCCGCCGTCACAGCCCCCACTGTGATACCCATCATGCACCATGACCCGTTGTTGCCTCCCTGCGTATTTGATCCATTCAGTGCCCTTTTTGTTATATGCACCTGATCCGCCAGCTTCTGCCAATCTTATATGAGTAACGTGTTGAAGGCCTTCCTGAGTCCAAGAAAATAATCAACCCATCTCTTTCGTGTCTTACCTCTGTTCTTTGTCATAGAACTCCAGAACGTTTGTGACACGGATTTGCCTTATGAATCCATGCTGGTTGTCGTTTATAATCCTTGCCGTTCCAGGTGTTCCAACTTTCCCAAACTTTCACCTCCTCAGTTTGTGTATGTCATCCAACACTTGGTATATTCCTTGTTGGTTTCCCTGGGTTCCTTCCTGCCTGCTGAATACCTCCTTAAACCTCATGTTGAGCTCCCATACCTTTGGTCGTTCCTTGGGGAGTTCCCCACCTTCTTCCTCAGCCTGATCACCTGGTCTTTGACTGTTGCTTTCCTAATGTGACTATATAGGTTTTGGGTCAGACTTGACTTTCGATGCTATGTTATTTTCATACTGTCGCTGGGCCTCCTCCTTATCTGTGCATACTGTTTCTAGCTCTACGACTAATCTCTATTTTCTTGGGTTTCGCCTTCTGTACTTTTTCCATGCTCTAGTGCACTTAGTTTTTGCCTCCCTCCCCCTTTGGGGAACAAAGGACTCGTTTTTTCCCATTACTTTGTTTCCTTGGGGAACAAACCTCTCCTCTGCCTCTTTACATTTCGTTGTCACATATTCCATCATTTTCTTTTCTGGTTTTCCGCCAACTCTCTCCCACTGAACGTCCTGAAAAAAGTTCCTCATGCCTGTGTTGTCCCCCTTTGTGTTTCGTTTTTCCTTCTATTCCTGCTCCCCTCTCCACTTGTAGCTCAACTATATAATCAAAACACAGAACCAAATGATCACTAGCTCCAAGGGGTCTTTCATTGATATCCTCGATGTCCGAACTATTCAAGGTGAATACTAGGTCCAGTCTTGCTGGATCATCCCCACCTCTCTCTGGGTGTTCTAACATGGGCCCAGGTTTTCCCAATCAATCTCCTTGTGACTGAAATCACCCTAACTAGTAACTTTCTCTCCCCATGTGAGCTCTTCTGGTCACCTCAACTAGTGTCTACCATGGCTCTGTTGTCTGTCGTATTCTTCTCTTGGCCTCCTGCAGTTCTGTGGCGGGTTGTACATTACAGCAATTACCACATTATGGCCCTCGACTGGATTGTTCTACATGTAGTCCCTTTCGCCCATTCCATCCATTCCTTCCACTTCCTCAAATCCCCACCTGTTCTTAAGAGCAGGAACCCTCCTTCCCCTGCTCCCCTTCATCCTGGGTTTGATATCCGGGGGAAAGATTGCATCTGTTATCATCCTGGTGAGTTTACTTTCTGTGAGTGCTATTATGTCTGGGGATGTCCTTTTTTTCTTGCATGCCACTCCTCACATTTATTTGTTATTCCCTCTGAATTTTTATACCGTGGTCTAGGGGGTACGTTGGGGTTGGGAAAGGGGAGACCGATGAGGAACTATGGGAACTGTTGTGTGTGTGTGTGTGTGTGTGTCTGTGTGTTGTGTTTAGGCGGTGCGGGTGTGTGTGTGTGTGTGTGTTGTGTGTTGTCTGTGTGCTTGTTCTGTGTGTGTCTGTGTGTTCTTGTTGTACTCACCTAGTTGTACTACCTAGCTTGGTTGCAGGGGTCGAGTCACAGCCGCGGCCCCCCCCTGGCCGCTACTGTGCCATGCTTTTTTCATACCTCTTCTTAAAGCTGTGTATGGAACCTGCCTCCACTACATCCTTCCCAAACTATTCCACTTCCCGACCACTCTGTGACTGAATAAATACTTCCTAACATCCCTGTGATTCATTTGAGTCTTCAACTTCCAACTGTGTCCCCTTGTTGCTGTGTCCCATCTCGGGAACATTCTGTCTGTCCACCTTGTCAATTCCTCTCAGTTTTTTTATGTTGTTGTTATCATGCCCCCTCTATATGTCCTGTCCTCCAGTGTCGTCAGGTCGTTTTCCCTTAACCTCCTCGTAGGACATACCCCTTAGCTCTGGGACTAGTCTTGTTGCAAACCTTTGCACTTTCTCTAGCTTCTTTACGTGCTTGGCTAGGTGTGGGTTCCAAACTGGTGCCCTTTACCGGGCACTCCTGAAAATGATAATTTGAAATGTGTTTCATATGAGTGGATAGAGTAACTCAATGTAAGGATAATGAGCCCATATAATTGAAATTCTAAAAAATACTTTTCACGCAATTGCCAATATTCAAGGACCGTCTACAGACGGTCCTGACCGTTAAAGGGTGTGAAATTCTGAATGTTGCAAATTTGCAATTGTTAATAAAACACCAAATAAGTATTTTTCTATTTTATTATACTAATATACAATATCAAAAACACAAATGGAACTTTTTTCCCAAACATTTTGTAGGTATAAAAATATAAAAGTGAACCAAAGAGCAACATGGACACATTGCAAAGGGATAAAACTTTCAAGTCCCATATTCCTGAATTTCCTGAGAAAAACAATCATTCTTGATCACTAATTGCTACAATGAAAGGCTATGAAGCAATTTCTTTCCTTCTTGATGCATAGATTTACCTTGCATACGGCACACAATAATGAGGATGTGACATGATTTTTTGTTTTGCTGCAATAATTGCATGCAAATATTCTGCCTTGCACTGGCCAGTGACCTAGCATTTTATCAAACCTATCATTTTGGTCAAACCTCACACTGTCATCAGGCCTTTCTGCACGTTGGTACTGCACTGGAGATGGCAACAGGTCATCTGGTTCTGGATCTGAGTCACTTCCACCAAAATGCAGAGATATTTGAACTTCTGTTGGAAGGGTTCACAATAGAACAATTTCTCATTGATCTGGAATGACAATAAGAGTGTTCTGTACACACCCAGACCACTACAAATTCATATATGCACTAGAAATTTTATATAAATATTTATTTACTGAAATTTGAAATGTAGCCCTGACGGGCGGGACCGTCTGTACATGGTCCTCTTTTGTTGCACTTTTTTTCAATTGCATGGTACACTCATATTATGCATATCTAACTCCTGATATATATCTCAAAATATGCCTAAACTATTCATTTACACACTGGACACAACAATAAGTACTTACCGACATTGTAGAGTATAATCACAGTGTATATGAGTGGAAGAAGAGCAAAATCTGGCTCTGGGTGACGCCAAGCGAGAAGTGTTTACATTTTGGTCTCTCAACCAATGGGAAGCGAGCAGATGCCGGTCTCACTTAGCTGGAGCGACTCACAGAAGGGTTGTGATTGGTCAGAAATAGAGAACGGGAACCTAGATGCGCTGGGGGAGTAGGATGACACGTGCAAAAAACACGTGTTTAGGACCGTCTCTACACGGTCCTGCCCGGTAAAGGGTTAAGATGTCGGAACGCTGTTCTTAGGTTTGCTAGGCGCCCATATGCTGCAGCAGTTATTTGGTTGATGTGCGCCTCAGGAGATGTGCCTGGTGTTATACTCACCCTAAGATCTTTTTCTTTGATTGAGGTTTGAAGTCTCTGGCCCTCTAGACTGTACTCCGTCTACGGTCTTCTTTGCCCTTCCCCAATCTTCATGACTTTGCACTTGGTGGGGTTGAACTCCAGGAGACAATTGCTGGACCAGGCTTTCAGCCTGTCCAGATCCCTTTGTAGTT
>WNWK01018791.1:0-32500 GCA_009830355.1 Cherax destructor | reverse complement strand
AAACTTTATTGATAAGCAAGAGCTGTTACCCATCAGTATTTGAAAGCATTTTATGAAGAAACATACAAGATAACAGGATGAAGTCGGACCCATCTGTGGGCAGCATTTTCTTTCATCAACTGACTATCTCGTTGACATCATAATGCTGTACGAATGTGTTCCAGACTGAGTCATCCTGGGGATAAATGATTCAGATGAAGTGATGTTCTGGAGAAGGGTCAGCCAAGGAAGTTGCTGCTTTCTGCCGTCTTGTGGTATGAAGCTTGCTTTCACTGTCCTCGAATGGAGCCAAGTGTGGTACTTTGACAATGTTGGTTGTCATAACAGTAAGGCCACCCCATTCCTCCTGTATTGAAGGCTCGCTGAAATGACAGATCTATCCAGGATGGGTCCAGGTGAGGATGAGACGTCTTGCTCTGTTTCTACTCTGTCAAGCAGTCGCAGATGAGAGGGGGAGGGGGCAGGCAAACCAAAAAGTGGGCATACCGGGAGATTTGTGCCTCATACAAATCTTGCAACCCCTACTGTCAACAGATGCGAGAAACGGCAAAGTGCTGTAAGCTTCCTGGCTGCCTTGTTTGCAAGATTTACAACGTGGTTCTTCATGGTCATTGAGCCACCACCCCAAAGGGTATCAACTTCTTCCCCAGGTACCAACCTTCCGTCCATACTTACTACTGCACTGGAACTCTCTCCCCCACTTTTCTTCTCTTGTTATAACTCCAGACACACACTCCATCACTCCCTCACACCTCCTTCACCTCTTTCCTTTCACAATCTCACTCTCACTCTCCCCCTTTCTCACAATCCCTCTTTCCACGCTCCTCCTCATGCTCCTACTCCCCTCTTACACTGCCTCCCCTTTACACACCTACTCCACACTTTATCACTTCCCACATCTATTCCCTCTTCTGTTACTTCCCTCACACTTCGTCTCCTCTTATGCCCAGTATCCTTACCACCTTCTTCCTCTCACATTCTCCCTCTTCTCACATTCCTCTCTTCCACATTCCCTCTTTTCCCTCACATTCCCTCTTTCTCACATCCCCTCTCCATTAAACTCCCTCTTTTCTCACACCCTCCTCTTACACCATCTTTCCCTACTCACTTCCTTTTATCCTCACACTCTTTCACTGCATCTTTCAGAATACCCTTCTTCTCTCTCTTTGCCTTTGCTCTTTCTTCCTCACACCTGTTTTTTCTTTCACACTCTCTATTGTCTCCCAATTCTCGTTCTTCCTCACCTCTCACACATCTCATGCTTCACCACTCCCCACTTCCTCTCTTCTCACACCCCTTTTTCCTCAATTTCCTCACTTCTTAAACACCACTCACCTCTCACATTCCCTTTCACACTCCCTCTCCTTTCCTTGTTGTTTCCCACACTATCTCTCTTTCCTTTCACTCCCTCCTCTTCACATTTTCTTTCTTCTCATTCACTCCATCACTCACACTTCCTCCCCCCCTCTCCCATTCCTTTCTTTTACTCACACTTTTCACACACTCTCTCTTCTCTTACACATGACTCCAACATACCCTCTTTCACCACTCCCTTTTCCTCCTTACCCCCCTCGGTTTCAAAATACCTCACTCACCCTCCCTCACCACCCACGCTCCACCCCACACTCCCTCACCACTACACGCCTCACCTTCCCCCTCCCTCACCACTCACACGCTCTCACCTTCACTTCCCACTACACGTTTTACCTCCACCGCTCTCACCTTCCCTTCCCCTCCACCTCACACTCCCTCACCGCCTCATCTCTCACCCCTCCCGTTCACCTCCCACTCCCTCACCCTCTCACCCCCACACTCCCTCACCCCATTCTTGTCTCAAACTCCCT
This sequence comes from Cherax destructor, assembly GCA_009830355.1. Classification (NCBI taxonomy): domain Eukaryota; kingdom Metazoa; phylum Arthropoda; class Malacostraca; order Decapoda; family Parastacidae; genus Cherax; species Cherax destructor. The sequence continues at coordinate 30,656 of WNWK01018791.1, read as the reverse complement.
TTTTCACAGTCCCTCAAACGTCACACTCCTTTCCAGGTTATCCCCTCCACACACTCACCTTCAAACGCTTTCTCCTCTCAAGTTACCTATCCTCTCTCTCTCTCTACCCTTTTTACACAGGGTTTTTCTAGGTTAGGTTTAGGGTTCCTAACTTTATTTAATGAAGACTCACCTAATCAGCTCATTTCAAAGACTTTATATTCTTAAGAGATATATAGAGGAGCAGGATGAAACTGGACCATCTGAGGGCAAGCTATTTCATTTGGTAAACTTTTGCTGATGTCTTATTTTAGAACATGTTCCAGACACGAGTCATCCATGAATAAATGTTCTCAGATGAAACAAGTTCTGGAGAATGGTTCAAAGTGTCGTTGTGCCGGTTTTGTTGTGTAGAAGATCAAATTTCTTGTTTTAGGGCCAAGAGTGGTTGTTACCTTGACAATGTTGGCCTTGTACATAAGAGTAAGGCCGCCCACATCCCCACCTGTTGAAGACTTTGCTGGTGACATCTGTCCAAGCAGGGTCTAGGCGAGAGGAGAGTGCTTGCTCGTTCTCTATTCTGTCAAGAAATCGTAGATGAGAGGGGACAGGAATTCCAAATAAGTGGGTACTCACGGTGTCAACATCTTGTGCCTCATACAGAATCACGCAACCTCTGTTGCTAAGCAGATACGAAATACGTCTAAGTGTGTCAGCTTCCTGGCGGCTTTGTTTCAAGATTTACAATATAGTTCTTTCTAGTTAATTTGCAGTCAAATTTCACCCCGATATCAGTTTCATCCCCGAACACCAACAGTTTCCTATTCATTCTGACCACTACCCAGCATTACCATCATGGTGTCTAGAGACATTCATTTGTGTCCTTCAGGAGCAAATGTATCTGCCATCTTTTACCCAGGTTGATAGAGCTGTAAACCGGAATTGATGAACTTGAAGCATCTGGTCTTTTCCTTGAATATTTAACTGTCAGAATATTCCCAGAATACCATGCATTGCATGGATTCTGGGATGACTTGAAGGAGGTCACTAAAACATTCCATAACAATAGCCCAAGCACACTTCCTGGGAAAACTTGCACCAATAGCGTCATGTTTACTGTGTTCCTTGAGAACTACTTTTAAAGATCTACCTTGAAGGTTCACTGAGGAAGCATAGGCAGAGCCGGTGACTCCAAGTGTTTGCAGTTTTGAAGGTCCCTGGTGCCATACCAGCAATGTCCAGTGCTACTACATAAATGATCATGGATTCCTCCAGGACTGGTGCCACTTAGTGGAGAGGTTTAACAGCAGATCAACAACAGAGTAACCGTTTCTGAGGCCATATTGACTGTCACAAAGAAGCGAGTAGTAGTTAGTTAAAAATGCTGTCATATGCCGTGAATTTTGCCAGGATTAATAGGGGACACTGGTCTGTAGTTGCTGATTTCCGCTCTGTTTTTTTTTTGAGCAGAGACTACATTTGCCTCTTTCCATAGAAAGGCCATTTACTAGGCAGTGTTGTGATGCGATTAGATGTGATGTTGCTGTCTGCACGTCGACTCAGCAATCTTGGCCCAAAGCTTTTTCTTGTTTCAGGGATTAAATTAAGAAGATAACCTTCATCCTGCTGTATTGTCACCACCGACAACTTTGACACAGTTCTTGGCAGCAAAGTGTTCGGCAAAGAGGTCAGCTTTCTTTTTACTGCTAGTAGAGGTGGTTCAATCCCGCCAATTTTAAGGTGGAATAATTTCATCAGGCAATAATTTAGGTCTTTGACCAAGGATCCCCAGGTTTTAGAGCCCACTATACCGACCCAGCTTTCTTTTTTTATCAGCCTTATTTAGAGATGGCCCACTTCTGGACTTTTCCCATTTGCCTACAGACTTGCCTGTTTTTTTTTTATAGATAGGGGATGCCTCTTGTACCTTTATAAACTTAGCGCAGCAGCCTGTTGACAACGAAAGGCTGCTGTGCTAACATCTGAAGGCTTCGTCATACTGCCGGTCAGAGATGTGTTTTTGTTATAGATTAAGGCATCTACTTGTTGTAGATTAAGGCATCTACTTTTGTGATTAAGGCATCTCGTTGTAGATTAAGGCATCTACTTGTTGTAGATTAAGGCATCTACTTTTGTAGATTAAGGCTTTCCCAGTGAAGGTATTCCTTTTGTCGACATCACCTTGGGAACATTCCCGGAGGTGGCGAGCTCAGAGCAAAGGGCCGGCCAGCTCCTCTCTTCCACAGCCATGTTGGCGGTAGATTCTTCACCCATTCTGTTGGAATCCTCAACTCCGTAAAGACAGCCTTGTGGTCAGATGAGGCAACATAGCCAAGGTTGGCAGATTATGCCATCTACTGGGTAGATGGAAGGGACCGAGATGTGAGTAAGGATGTAAACAAAGTTTTTCATGCAAGGTTCATCAAAATCCCTGTCTAAGAGTTGATTGAGTTTACCAACATAAGAACATAAGAATGGAGGAACACTGCAAAGGCCTACTGGCTTCAAGGCAGGTCCTTATCAAAACCAGCACTACCTAAGAATTTACTCCCTACTAGACACCAATCAAACCCAGCCCCTCCCACTCATATATTTGTCCAATCTCTTTTAAAGCCACCCAAGGTCCTAGCCTCTATCACCCTACTGGAAGATTGTTCCACGCATCTACAACTCTTTCGAAAACCAGTACTTGCCTATGTCCTTTCTAAATCTAAATTTATCCAATTTAAACGTTATTTCTGGTTCTTACTTGGTTCGATATCCTCAGTATTTTATTAATATCTCCTTTGTTTATGCCCATCATCCACTTGTACACCTCGATGATATTCCTCATTCCTTTCCCCTCCAGAGAGTGGAGATTCAACGCTCTAAGTCTATCTTCATACGGGAGTTTTTATTTTCTTTTTCTTTTTTATTGTTATACACCCAAGTATTTGTTTTATCACCTTTTACTCTGTGCATATTGATTGTTCCCACCTTATTGTATTACTACTACTACTACTACTACTACTACTACTTATCACTACTACCTCGACCACCACTAGTATTTCACCTCACTTTGAGAGTATATAATAGCCCACTGTGTCCATGTATCGCTTGTAACGGCTTGAGAAAGCTCCTGGAGAGCGAAACGTTGCCACAATAAAATGTCACATTAGTTGCATTTGTGTCCTTTTACTTAACATATTGTCGGTAATTCTACCAATATTATTACATTCTTTGTATGTTCTCCAATAAATCTATATCCAACCTGTAGTAAGGAGACCAAAACTGAGCTGCATAATCCAAATGAGGTCTCACTAGTGATGTATAGAGCTGTAAAATAACTTTTGGACTTCTGTTGCTTACACTTCTTGAAATAAATCCTAGTATCTTGAAATAAATCCTAGTATCTTGAAATAAATCCTAGTATCTTGAAATAAATCCTAGTATCTTGAAATAAATCCTAGTATCTTGAAATAAATCCTAGTATCTTGAAATAAATCCTAGTATCTTGAAATAAATCCTAGTATCTTGAAATAAATCCTAGTATCTTGAAATAAATCCTAGTATCTTGAAATAAATCCTAGTATCTTGAAATAAATCCTAGTATCTTGAAATAAATCCTAGTATCTTGAAATAAATCCTAGTATCTTGAAATAAATCCTAGTATCTTGAAATAAATCCTAGTCTGACAAATGTAATATGTTGACATTTATGTTAAAGAAAAAGGAAATCCACATTTTCCATCAGGAAGTTGATGGGGTTTGGTTGTTGTCACTGAGGTTTGTAAACTGCACACTCTCTTACACTACTTTCCCTCTTACATTCCCTCTTCTCTCATTCCCTCTTACATTCCCTCTTCTCTCATTCCCTCTTACATTCCCTCTTCTCTCATTCCCTCTTACATTCCCTCTTCTCTCATTCCCTTTTCTTTCGCACTCCCTATCCTTTCACATTCTCTTTCCTTTCATTCTTTATCCTCTCACAATCCCTCTTCTTTCACACTCTCTTCCCCCTCTCACATTCCCTCTCCCTTCATTTCACACTCCCTTTCCTTCCACTTTGCCTTTCCTCTCACATTGACTCTACTCTCACATTCCCTCCTCCCGCATTTACTCTATTTCACCTCTCACACTTCCTTAATTATCGCACACCCTCACCTCTCATTCTTACAGTCCATCACCTATTACATTCCTGCTCTCACAAGCCCTTTCATCTGAGACTCCTCTCACTTCCACTCTCGTTTTACACTCTCTCTCCTCTCACCTTTCATAGTCCCTCTCTCTCACACTCTATCTCTCTCACACTGCCTCACCTTTTCATTCTCCTACATTTCACACTCACTCACCTTTACACACAGTTTCCCTTGCACTACTCGTCTCACTCTCCTTTCATCAACAGTCTCCCTCTCACACTCTCTTAGCAACACAATGTTTCTCCCACTCTCACTCTCCACGCTTCCTTTCTTTAACTAACCCTAGTAATCTCTCCCTCTCAAGCTCACTCTTACACTTCAATCTCTCTCTCGCTATAATTTACACGAGGGATTTTACAGGGTTAGGTTATTTACAAGAGCTGTTTCCTACATCAGCTCACTTGAAAGCTCTTTGTTGTAACACACGGACCGTTTCCTACCAAGACAAGGTTATCCGAAAATGAAGAAACACTTTTAGCATCAATCACTACATCAGTGCTTGCCAGAGGTGCGCCGACATTACAGGTCAGACGCCTCTCCAGACTAATATTCCCCCCTCAGACTGTAATATTCCCCCCTCAGACTGTAATATTCCCTCCCCTCCTCAGGATCAAGATGAAGTTGATGTCATCTGTGGGACAACAATAATATTTATCGTCATCCTGTACAAACATGTTCTTGACTGGAATTATATTATATTATTAATGAAGGATTTCAGATGAAATGAAGTTCTTGAAACAAGCGTATCCAGAATGTAATTGTTTTGTGTCCGTCTTGTTGTGTAGAAGCTGTCTTCTCGCTGTCAGCGAAGTTCAGCCAACAGTGGCCACCACCATCATAGCCTCATCCCGGGTACTAACACTTCCCATTCATTACCATCATCGCTCCAGCATTACCATCATCGCCCAGCTTACCATCGCTCCATTACCATCATCGCTCCAGCATTACCATCATCGCTCCAGCATTACCATCATCGCTCCAGCATTACCATCATCGCTCCAGCATTACCATCATCGGCCTAGAGACTATCATCATTACACTGTCATCATATGTATTTTTCTCAGATGGAAATGTAACCACAGGCTGATATAGTTGTAAACTGTTGATGTAACTGAGAACAGCTGGAATTTCTCTCCGAAAGTTAATATAAGAGTACAGTGGTCTGAATAGGCATAGGATTCTGCCGTCAACACTTCATGCTTCCCAGCCCCAATTCTATCCTTCCTTGCTCCCACTTCATCCTCTCCTAGTCTCCTACTCCATCCATCGTGGCCCCCACTCGGTCCATCGCAGCCCTCACTACATCCACCCCAGACACCACACTATCCTTTACAACCCTTACTTCATCCTTGCAGTCTCACTCCATCCTTCCCAGCCCTATTTATATGCCAAATCAGCCACTACATCCTCTCCAGCCTCCACTCCATCCTCTTCAGACCTCTACTCCGTTCTCTATGGTTCACATGCTGCTAACAGTTTCCACCCCACTCTTTTCAGCCTCCACCTACAGCCTCCACTACAGCCTCCCTCAGCCCCATTCCATGCTTCCGTTGCCCCACTCTTTCTTCCCAGCCCTTACTCCTTGCTTCCCAGCCCCAAGCTATGGTTCCTGCTTCCATACTTTTTTCTGTTCTAACCCGTGCTTCCCAGCGCTCACTCCGTGCTTCCCAGCGTCACTCCGTGCTTCCCAGCGCTCACTCCGTGCTTCCCAGCGTCACTCCGTAGCTCCCAGCGCTCACCCGTGCTTCCCAGCGCTCACCCGTGCTTCCCAGCGCTACCCGTGCTTCCCAGCGCTCACTCCGTGCTTCCCAGCGCTCACTCCGTGCTTCCCAGCGCTCACTCCGTGCTTCCCAGCGCTCACTCCGTGCTTCCCAGCGCTCACTCCGTGCTTCCCAGCGCTCACTCCGTGCTTCCCAGCGCTCACTCCGTGCTTCCCAGCGCTCACTCCGTGCTACCCAGCGCTCACCCGTGCTTCCCAGCGCTCACCCGTGCTTCCCAGCGCTCACTCCGTGCTTCCCAGCGCTCACTCCGTGCTTCCCAGCGCTCACCGTGCTTCCCAGCGCTCACCCGTGCTTCCCAGCGCTCACTCCGTGCTTCCCAGCGCTCACCCGTGTTCCCAGCGCTCACCCGTGCTTCCCAGCGCTCACCCGTGCTTCCCAGCGCTCACCTGCTTCCCAGCGCTCACTCCGTGCTTCCAGCGCTCACTCCGTGCTTCCCAGCGCTCACTCCGTGCTTCCCAGCGCTCACTCCGTGCTTCCCAGCGCTCACTCCGTGCTTCCCAGCGCTCACTCCGTGCTTCCCACGCTCACCTGTGCTTCCCAGCGCTCACCCGTGCTTCCCAGCGTCACCTTGCTTCCCAGCGCTCACTCCGTGCTTCACAGCGCTCACTCCGCTTCACAGCGCTCACTCCGTGCTTCCCAGCGCTCACCTGTGCTTCCCAGCGCTCACTCCGTGCTTCCCAGCGCTCACTCGTGCTTCCCAGCGCTCACTCCGTGCTTCCCAGCGTCACTCCCTGCTTCCCAGCGCTCACTCCGTGCTTCCCAGCGCTCACCCGTGCTTCCCAGCGCTCACTCCTGCTTCCCAGCGCTCACTCCTGCTTCCCAGCGCTCACTCCTTGCTTCCCACGCTCACTCCGTGCTTCCCAGCGCTCACTCTTGCTTCCCAGCGCTCACCCGTGCTTCCCAGCGCTCACTCTTTCTTCCCAGCTCACTCCGTGCTTCCCAGCGCTCACTCCGTGCTTCCCAGCGCTCACCCTGCTTCCCAGCGTTCACTCCGTGTTCCCAGCGTTCACCCGGGTTCCCAGCTCACCTGTGCTTCCCAGCGCTCACTCCGTGCTTCCCAGCGCTCACCCGTGCTTCCCAGCGCTCACTCCTGCTTCCCAGCGCTCACCCGTGCTTCCCAGCGCTCACCCGTGCTTCCCAGCGCTCACTCCTGCTTCCCAGCGCTCACCCGTGCTTCCCAGCTCACCTGTGCTTCCCAGCGCTCACCCGTGCTTCCCAGCGCTCACTCCGTGCTTCCCAGCGCTCACCCTGTGCTTCCCAGCGCTCACCCGTGCTTCCCAGCGCTCACCTGTGCTTCCCAGCGCTCACCCGTGCTTCCCAGCGCTCACTCCGTGCTTCCCAGCGCTCACCCGTGCTTCCCAGCGCTCACTGTGCTTCCAGCGCTCACTCTGCTTCCCAGCGCTCACCTTGCTTCCCAGCGCTCACTCGCTTCCCAGCTCTACTCCTTGCTTCCCAGCTCACCCTGCTTCCCAGCGCTCACTGTGCTTCCCAGCGCTCACTCCGTGCTTCCAGCGCACCCGCTTCCAGCTCACTCGTGCTTCCAGCGCTACTCCATCATCTGCAGCCTAACTCCATTATCCCACCCCCCACTTCATTTTCGAATTCTCACTCATTCTCCAACCCAAACTGCATCCACCCTAACCCACACTGCATCCACCCTAACCCACACTGCATCCACCCTAACCCACACTGCATCCACCCTAACCCACACTGCATCCACCCTAACCCACACTGCAATCCACCTAACCCACACTGCATCCACCCTAACCCACACTGCATCCACCTAACCCACACTGCATCCACCTACCAACTGCATCCACCCTAACCCACGCATCCACCCTAACCCACACTCAGTGCTCCAAAGCCAACACTTCATACTTTGCACGCCCTTTTCCACGCTTCATCCGACAAAGTCCTCACTGCCTACACTCTCCTCCATGAATACTTCCTCACCTAACATCCAGGTAACATCAATACAACAGTCCAGTCCAGGAATCAAAACAACCCAGCGATTCCTATTCGATCACCAGCAGAAGCAAATTGAATCAGACACACTCAAAAATAAATCCTTTTTACCCCAACACTCACCAGCAGTCTGTATATTTCTCGTTTTTGCCTAGAAATTCTGTTTCTGGCAAAGGATAATTTATAATTTATGTTATGTCTTTCAGAGAATCTTCTGATATAGTTACATACAAATAGATTATGTATGCTATTTCATCATCGTTGCAAAAACACTATCAAAAGCTTTTTCAAACGGAAAACATTCTCAAGCTAAGAAAATTTCTGTTTTCTTTTTTTGTTTCTCATTTAAAAATCATAGTAATGTAGATTTTTGTCTTCGATAAAGCCATTTCTGTTATATTTTTGGAGAGAAATCATTTATATTTCTCAAAACCTCCATTCAGTATATGTATATATGAATTGCAGAACAGGCGAAATATTCACAAACACTGATCTCTGTGTTTGTGAATATTTCGCCTGTTCTGCGAATTCCTAGTTGTGTCGATGTATGCAGGGAATGAGATGAAAAGCTGTAAGCCACCTGCCTGAAAGCTGGCTGCCTTGGATCAACGTCTAGCGTGAGCTGGGCGCCAAGGTATTGGACCAGTGTGGTACGGTCGGTAAGCACTGCGTACCTTGTCATGAGGTTCGTAGGTTCGAGTCTCCGTCGGCCAGAGATCAGTGTTTGTGAATATTTCGCCTGCTCTTGCGAATTCCTAGCATTGTAAAATCTCTAGTTGTGTCGATGCATGCAGGGGATGAGATGAAAAGCTGTAAGCCTTCCTGCCTGAAAGCTGGCTGCCTTGGAATAACGTCTAGCGAAAGCTGGATGCCAAGGTATTGGACCAGTGTGGTACGGTCGGTAAAGCACTGCGTACCTTGTCATGAGGTTCGTAGGTTGAGTTCCGTCGGCCAGAGATCAGTGTTTGTATATATAATATATATATATATATATATATATATATATATATATATATATATATATATATATATATATATATATATAGTCAGGGGAACGCCTTCCACCTGAACAAAAAAAATAATGGAAAATAAATATATAAATAAATAAACGACTCTAGGAATAAGAATATTGTTTTTCTAGTTTTTTAATGAGTATAACTAAATAAATAAAACTGGCCGTTGTTGGTTCTGGTACGGTGTTTGGGCAGGAGTATGTAAGGCCCAGGATGGTTCTCTGATGTTGAAAAAAAGGTGTAGGTTATCCTGGGCAGATGGTATCAATCCGATGTTCTGGACCCTCCCGTACTACTTGATTGAAGCCTCACAAAAAAGGCGAGGAGTAGTCTGACTATATTACTTGGTCCAATAGACAAGTATCTTGCTCCCTTAACTGGCGTCTACCCTGGATGACCAGGCCAGCAGCAGAGCTGATCAGAAGAGTGGAGGTGAAGTGTCTCCAAACTTCAACCCACACCAGGTAAGGTTGATACCCAGGAGTAGAAATTAGACCCCAGACAACCAGGAACTGGAGTTTCGCCCAAGCCCCTAGATGGAAGTGCAGGGTAACTCGCTAATGGTTCCTAGCTGTCTGAACAACCCTAACCCCATATGGCTTTTCCTCATAGTAGTAGGTTGGTAGACAGCAACCACCCAGGGAGGTACTACCGTCCTGCGGAGTGTAAAACAGAAGCCTGTATTTGTTTTACATGATGGTAGGATTGCTGGTGTCTTTTTCTGTCTCATAAACATGCAAGATTTCAGGTACGTCTTGCTACTTCTACTTACACTTAGGTCACACTACACATACATGTACACGTTTATGTATACACACTCATCTGAGTTTTCTTTTGATTTTATCTTAATAGTTCTTGTTCTTATTTCTTTTACTTTCACATCCATGGGGAAGTGGAATAAGAATCTTTCCTCCGTAAGCCATGCGTGTTGTAAAGATCACTAAAATGCCGGAACAATTAGTAACCCTTTTCCTGTATAGATTTACTAAAAAGAAAAAGAAGAAACCCAAAGTGGGATGTTTGAATGTGCGTGGATGTTGTGCGAATGATAAGAAACAGATGATAGTAGATGTTACGAATGACAAAGATGAAGGGGTAGGAGAGTTTCATTAGGGAGAAATAAATGGGATTAGGTAAGGAGTTTCCAAATAGAGTTAGAGCTAAAGAAGGAGTAACAATAATGTTGAATAGTCAGTTATGGCAGGTAACGAGGGATTATAAATGTATAAATTCAAGGATTATGTGGAGTAAAATAAAGGTTGCATGTGAAAAGTGGGTTATAGTAAGTGTTTATGCACCTGGAGAAGAGAGAAGTGTAGAGGAGAGAGATTTTTGGGAAATGTTGAGTGAGTGTGTGGGGAGTTTTGAACCAAGTGAGAGAGTCTGTGGTTGGGGATCTTAATGCTAAAGTGGGAAAAATGTTGTGGAGGGAGTAGTAGGTAAATTTAGGGGCCAGGGTAAAATGTAAATAGGGAACCGTTAATTGAGCGATGTGTAGAAAGAGGTTTGGTAATAAGTAATACATATTTTATGAAAAGAGGATAAATAAGTATACAAGGTATGATATAGCACGTAATGAAAGTAGTTTGTTAGATTATGTATTGGGGATAAAAGGTTGATGGGTAGGCTTCAGGATGTACATGTTTATAGAAGGGCAACAGATATATCGGATCATTATTTAGTTGTAGCTACAGTAAGAGTAAAAGGTAGATGGGACAAAAAAAATGGCAACGGCAAGTAAGAGAGGGTAAAAGTGTATAAACTAAGGGAGGAGGAAGAGGGTGAGATATAAGCAACTATTGGCAGAAAGGTGGGCTAGTGCAAGTAGGAGTAGTGGGGGGAGGTTAAAGAGGGTTAGGATAGTTTTAAAAATGCAGTATTAGAATGTGGGGCAGAAGTTTGTGGCTATAGGAGAGTGGGTGCAGGAGGAAAGAGGAGTGGTGGAATGAAGAAGTAAAGGGTGTGATAAAAGAGAAAAAGGTAGCTTATAAGAGGTTTTTACAAAACAGAAGCGTTAATAGAAGAGCATAGTATATGGATAGTAAAAGAAAGGTGAAGAGAGTGGTGAGAGAGTGCAAAAGGAGAACAGATGAAAGAGTGGGAGAGGCTCTGTCAAGAAATTTTGCTGAAAACAAGAAAATATTTTGGAGTGAGATAAACAAGGTAAGAAAGCCTAGGGAACGAATGGATTTGTCAGTTAAAAACCGAGTAGGGGAGTTAGTAGATGGGGAGCTGGAGGTATTGGGTAGATGGCGTGAATATTTTGAGGAACTTTTAAATGTCGATGAAAAAAGGGAGGCGGTAATTTCATGCACTGGTAAGGGTTTAGGAGTGAAGAAGAGCAGGATGCGAGTGTGGGGGAGGTGCGTGAGGCATTACGTAGAATGAAAGGGGGTAAAGCAGCTGGAACTGACGGGATCATGACAGAAATGTTAAAAGCAGGGGAAGATATAGTGTTGGAGTGGTTTGTATTTTTGTTTAATAAATGTATGAAAGAGGGGAAGGTACCTAGGGATTGGCAGAGAGCATGTATAGTTCCTTTATATAAAGGGAAGGGGGATAAAAGAGATTGTAAGATTTATAGGGGAATAAGTTTACTGAGTATACCAGGTAAAGTGTATGGCAGGGTTATTATTGAAAGAATTAGAGGTAAGACAGAGAGTAGGATTGCAGATGAGCAAGGAGGCTTTAGTGGGTAGGAGATGTGTAGATCAAGTGTTTACAGTGAAGCATATATGTGATAAGTATTTAGATAAAGGTAGAGAAGTTTCCATTGCATTTATGGATTTAGAAAAGGCATATGATAGAGTGGATAGGGGAGCAATGTGGCAAATGTTGCAAGTGTATGGAATAGGTAGTAAGTTACTGAAGGCTGTAAAGAGTTTTTATGAGGATAGTGAGGCTCAGGTTAGGGTGTGTAGGAGAGAGGGAGATTACTTCCGGTAAAAGTAGGTCTTAGACAGGGATGTGTAATGTCACCATGGTTGTTTAATATATTTATAGATGTGGTTGTAAAAGAAGTAAATGCTAGGGTGTTGGGGAGAGGGGTGGGATTAAATTATGGGAATTAAATGCAAAATGAGAGTTGACAGTTACTTTTGCTGATGATACTGTGCTTATGGAAGATTCTAAAGAAAAGTTACAAAGGTTAGTGGACGAGTTTGAGGGTGTGTAAAGGTAGAAAGTTTAAAGTGAACATACATAAGAGTAAGGTGATGAGGGTATCAAACGATTTAAATAAAGAAAAATTGATATCACATTGGGGAGAGGGATTATGGAAGAAGTAATTGTTTTCAGATATTTGGGAGTTGACGTGTCAGCAGATGGGTTTATGAAGGATGAGGTTAACCATAGAAGTGATGAGGAAAAAGTTAATGATGCGTTGAGGTATCTGTGGAGACAAAAAGGTTATCCATGGAGGCAAAGAAGGGAATGTACTTAAGTATAGTGGTACCAACACTTTATATGGGTGTTAAGCAGAGGAGGCAGCTGGAGGCAGTGGAGATGTCCTGTCTAAGGGAATGTGTGGTGTAAATATTATGGAGAAAATTCGAGTGTCTAAATTAGGAGAAGGGTGGAGTTACTAAAAGAATTGGCCAGAGGGCTGAAGAGAGGCTGTTGAGGTGGTTTGGTCATTTAGAGAGAATGGATCAAAGTAGAATGACTTGGAGAGCGTATAAATTTATAGGGGAAGGAAGGAGGGGTAGGGGTCATCCTCGAAAAGGTTGGAGGGAGGGGGTAAAGGAGGTTTTGTGAGCGAGGGGGTTGGACTTCCAGCAAGCGTGAGAGCGTGAATGAAGACGAATGGTTTTTTGGGGCCTGACAAGCTGTTGGAGTGTGAGCAAGGTAATATTTAATGAAGGAAAATTAGGGAAACCGGTTATTATTGATTTAGCCGGACTTGAGTCCTGAAATGGGAAGTACAATGCCTGCACTTTAAAGGAGGGGTCTGGGATAGTGACAGTTTGGGGGGACTATTCTCAGCTGTCGTATCTGAGCGCCTCTGCAAAGACAGTGATTATGTATGAGTGAGGTGAAAGTGTTGAATGATGATGAAAGTTTTTTCTTTTTGGGAATTTTCTTTTTTTTTGGAGTCACCCTGCCTCGATATGGGACACGGCCGACTTGTTAAAGAAAATAAATAAATATATATATATATATATATATATATATATATATATATATATATATATATATATATATATATATATATATATTGTTACATAATATGATACAAAAGATTTAAGAGATACATTGTTGATATAAAGATGGCATATAAAGTAAAAGAGGTGTGGGAGATACATGTCTAGTACATATTGTTACATGTTTGTCACTGATTATAATGCGAAAATCTCATCCAGCTCCTCAGAGCTGGGGCGCATGCCCAAAATACAGCATGCATTACCCGTCTGAACAGCAGTGCCGGAATACAAACTAGCTGCCCTGGGATCCCTAGTTACCCTGATGAATGTTTAGCCTAGCTCCCAAGGAACTTAGATGCACTCTTTTCCCATAAATAATCTCAGATCGAATGAGACTCGAACTAATGAACCTCGAACAAGGTAAGCAGTGCTCTACCACCGTACCACACTGGTCCAATACCTTGCGCCCAGCTAATGCCAGGCATTTTGTTCCAAGGCAGTTATATATATATATATATATATATATATATATATATATATATATATATATATGTCGTGCCGATTAGGTAAAACTGGTCAATTAGCAAGAACTCATCTAAAATTAAGTCTTTTCTAAAATTTTCTCTATACGTTTAAAGATATATTGTTTTTCATTTATGTTAATGTAAGAATTTATAATTTTGTACCAAGAGAACTTTGAAAACCTACCTAACCTTATTACAACAAGCGCAATTTAATTTAGCCTAACCCAACTAAATATATTTTAGATACGTTAACATTAATTTAATAATAAACAAACACAATGAAATATATTTTTTTCGTTATGTTCAGAATGGTTTTGGCGAAATTATTGCATACACAAATTTTCACTTGTCTTATATGGCAAGGTGAGCGTTGCTATTTAAGCCAAAATCGCAAGTTTTACCTAATCGGCACGACATATATATATATATATATAACACTGATCTCTGGTCGAAGGAGACTGAACCTGCGAATGAACAGGTACGCAGTGATTTACCGACGTCCACTGGTCCAACCTATGCCTAGCTCATCGCTAGACGTTGATCCAAGGCAACCAGCTTTCAGGCAGGTGGCTTACAGCTTACATCTTTTCATCAGGCAGCTGTAAGCCACCTGCATGAAAGCTGGCTGCCTTGGATCAACGTCTAGCGTGAGCTGGGCGCCAAGGTATTGACCAGTGTGGTACAGTCGGTAAAGCACTGCGTACCTTGTTGCAAGGTTCGAGTCTCCTTCGACCAGAGATCAGTGTTTGTGAATATTTCGCCTGTCCTAGCATATATATATATATATATATATATATATATATATATATATATATATATAGTTGTACCCACGAACGAGTGGTATTGATCAATAACATCATGTGATTAAGAGTCGAATCCCATGCTGTTTGGCCCGCCTCATGGTGAGCGAAAACAGATGACGCACCATGAGGCGGGACAAAGCAGCATGGGTTCGACTCCTTGGCTAGTCGCATTTTATAATATATATATATATATATTTATATATATATATATATATATATATATATATATATATATATATATATATATATATATATATCAATAATGTGACTAGTCGAGGATTCGAACCTATGTTTTGGCTCGCTCCATGGTAAGCGAAAATCACACATGACTCTAACCCACAGGACCACGCAAATGTAGGGTTGCATGGTCCTGTGGGTTAGAGCGTCATGTGTGACTCTCGCTCACCATGGGGCGGGCCAAAACGACGTGGTTCGAGTCCTCGGCTAGTCGCAGTGTTGTTATAGATTTAATACCACTCGTTCGTGGTTACAATAATTATATAAATATATATATTTTTTATGTGTAACTAAGTATAGTTTACTTTATAAAACTTTTATTTTATGTTCTATCAATTTTATTTCATTCCCGTGAATTAACTGATATACTGCATTTGTTTTGGTGTTTTAATCGATATTGAATTAGAACGAAATTAAAAACATGATAAAACATAAGTAATGAAACTTAATGACTTCTTATAAGTTGTAAAGCTAATGTAAAGGTCAGATACGAGTATATGCAAGATGCATAATAAATAGTGGCCAGAATCCCTTGCAAGCATCACACAATAAACAGAGGCTGGAGTCCCTTCCCAGGAACACAATACCAGCCTGACACAGACAAAATATACGCTCTGAGGTCGAACCATTGTACTGGGGTCCGTATGAGATAAATCCTCCCGCTCTGCTACTACTGTGCATTACCCTCTCTGAGTTCCTTCTCCCCTTACGGAAAATCTATCTCTTCCATTTTCGTGGTTGTTCCAGTATTTCTTACTCGTCATTAAACAAAAACATCAACACTGTTCATTGTTTTGATAGGTCAGTCTAGTAGCGCAGATTAAATGAGAAGATGAGTTATAAAATACATTTCGGTGCTGTATTTTCTCCAAGATAAATTGCCACCCTTGTTCTGGCTGCACTAACATACAAGGTTCACTGGTCCTCTAGGAGGCTGCTCCTACCTTCTACCAATGTGACCCAGACACCAGATTAAAAAGGTAATGCTCATTTAATCCTAATGAAGGCTATCTGTCTCACAATCACGCACGCGGGGCACACACGCGGCCACACAACAAACACCACACACACACACACACACACACACACACACACACACACACACACACACACACACACACACACACACACACACACACGTACGTCACGTTTAGTCCCGAAACTGAGGGGTATGTCTTATGAGGAGAGGTTAAGGTAACTCAACCTGATGACACTAGAGGATAAGAGGCACAGGGGGGACATGATAACATCGTATGAAATACTGAGAGGAATTGACAAGGTAGACAGGGCTCGAATGTTTCAGAGATGGGATACAGGAACAAGGGGCCACAATTGGAAGTTGAAAGCCAGATGAGTTATAGGAATGTTAGGAAGTATTTCTTTAGCCTTAGAGTTGTCAGGAAGTGGAATAATCTGGAGAGTGAAGTAGTGGAAGCAAGTTCCATACATAGCTTTAAGAAGAGGTATGATAAAGCTCATGGAGCAGGGAGAGAGTGAATCAGTATCGACCAGTGAAGAGGCGTGGCCAGGAGCTATTAATCGACCCCTGCAACCACATATAGGTGAGTACACCCACACATTATTATTATAATCAACAAGATGCGCTAAACCTACCAGGGTCATACATCGCTGCTGCAGAGTAAGAATTGATGCAGGATCTAAGGATAAGTAAGAGAGGAGATGACAACAAAGGTAAAGTTAGGAAGGGCTGTGAGGAGTGATAAATGAAGGATTATGAAAGTTTGTGTAATAAATCAGTTGCTGTTAAAAATTCGACGAGGGAGTCCGTGTCAAAGGTGAGTCCGTCAGCGAGGAGGAAGTCCGTGTCGAAGGTGAGTCCGTCAGCGAGGAGGGAAAATAAAGTAAGAGCGTTAGAGCGGTGACGACGGAGAAACATTCTGCATGCTTGTTGATAGACAAGACAGTCCAATAGAATATGGGAAAGTGAAACTGAAACTACACAAAGTGGAACAGGGCGCCTCTCCATGATATACCCGTGAGTTAGACGAGTGTGTCCGATGTGAAGATGAGTGTTGTCTCTCGTCCTCGGTATCAATGACAAGAGCCAGAAACCCAAACTTGGTTTGATATAATGTAATTTGTTATGAATCATATCAGACCAACGTTGTTGCCAATGGTTGTGAAGGTGGGTAGAGATTATAGCAAAATTGTCCGAAAATGGAATACCTCTGTATGAAACTGGTAGGTCATGTACTGCAGACAGCGCAGCAGAGTCTGCCTTCTCATTGCATTAAACATCAACTTGACCAGAGACACAATAGAAAACGATTTCTTTGTTTTTGCTAGTAATGCGGCACAACCAAAGTTGTATACGATGAACTAGGGGGCGAGGTGAATCAAAAATTTTAATAGCTTGCAAAGCATTAAAAGAGTATGAGACGATTACAGTAGCTGAAGTAGGCATAGATGAAATATGGATAATTGCAATGAAAATGGCATACAATTCAGCTGTAAAAATGCCAACCGAGTCTAATAAATGACCTCGCACCACACTGTCAGGAAACACTGCTGCAAACCCGACCCCATCGGAGGATTAAGAACCATCAGAGTACACTGCAACAACATGAGAATGAGACCGAAGTGATTAAGAAAAAGAGAGAGAAGCAACTGTAGGGATTGTGGTTTTGCACACGGCAGTGGGGAAGAACAGACACTAACTGTCTGAACATCCCAAGGGGGAAGTGAAAAGTTAGAAGCTAGATGAACATATAAAGGGGGCAATTGAAAAGAAGGCAAAAGCAAACGAAGACGAAGAGAAAAGGGACGGAATAAACAGGGACGGCGAACAAATGATGGACTTCTGCTAATGTCACACACACAGAAGAGCCAGAAATGAATATGCACAGTTGAGGGAGGCTCAGCGACAATACAAAAATGACATAGCAGCGAAAGTCAAGTCTGACCCGAAGCTGTTAAACGGTCACATCACTAGGAAAACAACAGTCAAAGACCAGGAAATCAGGCTGAAGAAGGAAGGAGGAAAGATCACAAGAAATGACCGAGATGTGAAGAGCTCAGCAAGAGATTTAAAGAAGTATTTACAGTGGAGACAGAAATGACCCCAGAAAGCCGGAGTGGTGGGGTACACCATCAAGTGCTAAACACAACATATAACCGAGGAGGAGGTGAAGAGGCTGCTAAGTGAACCAGATACCTCAATGGCGATGGGGCCGTACATCTCTCCGTGGGTCCAGAGAGAGGAAACAG
Organism: Cherax destructor; assembly: GCA_009830355.1. NCBI lineage: Eukaryota > Metazoa > Arthropoda > Malacostraca > Decapoda > Parastacidae > Cherax > Cherax destructor. The sequence goes on along the minus strand of WNWK01018791.1, from coordinate 12,807 downwards.
AAGCGCTCTGTGTACCACTAACAACAATCTTCAACACATCTATCGAAACAAGCGACTACCTGAGGTATGGAAGACAGCAAATGTAGTTCCAGTTTTTAAGAAAGGAGACAGACACAGCACTAAACTAACGACCAGTGTTACTGACACGTATAGTATACAAAGTCATGGAGAAAATTGCTAGAAGAGTGGTGGAGCACCTAGATATGAATTAGCTTATTCACGACAACTAGCACGGTTTCAGGAAGGGAAATCCTGAGTCACAAACCTATTGGAGTTTTATGATAAGGAAAATGATCTTGGGGTGAGTATAACACTCAACACATCTCCTGAAGAGCACATCAACCTACGAATAGCATTCTGACATCTCAGTAAGGAGTCGTTCAAGACTCTGTACACCGTGTACGTCAGGCCCATGTTGGAGTATGCAGCACCAGTTTGGAACCCAAACCTGGCCAAACACATAAGGAAATTAGAGAAAGTGCAAAGGTTTGCAACGAGACTAGTCCTGGAGTTAAGGTGCATGTCCTACGAGGAGAGATTAAGGGAAATCGACCTGACGACACTGGAGGACAGGATAGATAGGGAGGACATGATAACATATAAAATACAGAGAGGAATCGACAAAGTGGACAGGGACAGGATGTTTCAGAGATGGGACACAGCAACAAGGGGTCACAATTGGAAGTTGAAGACTTAGACGAGTCACAGGGATGTTAGGAAGTATTTCTTTAGTCACAGAGTTGTCAGGAAGTGAAATAGTCTGGAAAGTGATGTAGTGGAGGCAGGATCCATACATAGCTTTAAGAAGAGGTATGATAAAGCTCACGGAGCAGGGAGGGAGTGACCCAGTAGCGACCAGTGAAGAGGCGTGGCCAGAAGCTGTAACTCGACCCCTGCAACCACAAGTAGGTGAGTACAACTAGGAGAGTACACATACACGCACACTGCTGAGTTAACAGTAAAGAGCGAAGCAGCACGAGATGGACAGGAGCCAAACTTCAAAAAAGGGGAATTGCATGAGGCAACCCCTGTATGAGGCAACCCCTGCATGAGGCAACCCCTGCATGAGGTACAGTGGGAAAGAGAGCTAGAGGAAAAGACAGTAAATGAAATGACGGAACACGTGACCACAAAGTGCAGGGAGGCAGAGGAGAAGATCGTACCAAGGAGCAAAAAAACAATGGGGAGACCAGATTGAGCTCATGGTTTACACGGAGGTGTAAAGAGGCCATTGCCAGTGTTCTAGAGAATTAAAAAATGTATACAACAAAGGACCCTGGAAACTAAGGAATTGACCCGAAGGGCAGAAAGGAATATGCATGAATAGGAGAAAGGTCCAGCAGCAGTATGAGAATAACAGAATAAAAAGCCAAATCACTCACATCAAGAGCAAAACAACAATCAAGGCCGAGGTAATGAGGCTGATGAAAGACGGAGGCGAGATCCCAGCGAGCCATCAGGAAGTATGTGAAGAGTTCAACACAAGATTGAGGGAGATTTGCAATTTGTAGACACAGAGGATTAAAACAACGGAGACGGTAGGATACACCAGCACACTACAGGGAGGACGTAAAGATAACGCTAGGTGAGCCAGATACTTCAAGGCGGTAGGCCCAGATAATTAGCTGGGCCTACCGAGGGGGGATGTCCTGAGAGTGGGAGCAGAGGCAGTGTGTGTGCCGCTAACAACAACCTTCAATAAATCTATTGAAACAGGACAGCTGCCTGGAAAAAAATGCAGTAGCATTTTTTCTGAAAGGAGACATACAGGCAGCATTAAAAATACAAACCAGTGCCATTGAAATTTTAGTATGTAAAGAGTGGTGGAGCACCTAGAAAGGAATGGAGTCATACAAAAACCAGAATGACTTCAGGGATGGGAAATCCTCTGTTAAAAACTTACTTGAGTTCTATTATAAGGTAACCGAAGTAAGACAGGTGAAAGTGTGATGGGCAGACTGTATCTTCTTGAACTGTTAGAAGGCTTTGGGCACAGCACCATACAAGAGACTGGTGTGGAATAGCAGGGAAATCAATACAATGAATTAGGGAATATCTGACAGCAAGGAAACAACGAGTGCTGTTACGTGACGAGGTGTCCGAGTGGGTGCATGTGTTGAGTGGTGTTCCACAAGGGTCATGCTAGGTCCGGTGCTGTTTTTGTTTATGTGAATGACATGATGAAAGTTATAGATTCAGAGGTGTCCCTGTTCGCAGACGATGTGAAACTAATGAGGAAAATACAAGCTGAGTAGGATCAGGCAAGACTACAGAGGGATCTAGACAGTCTGCAAGCCTTGTCTGACAAATGGGTCCTGAAGTTTATCCCCACCAATTACAAAGTCTTGAAGCTTGGTGAACGACAAAGATGACCGGAGATGGAGTACAGGTTAGAGGCTCAAAGTCTGCATACCTCATTCAAGGAAAAGGATATTGGGGTAAGCATCATACTGAGCACATTTCCTGAGGCGCATATTAACCATATAGGTGCCTGGTAAACCTAAGAATAGCAGTTTAACATCTAAGTTAGGAGTCATTCACGACACTACATCGTGTATGTTAGGAGTCATTCACGACACTACATCGTGTATGTCAGGTCCAAATTGCAGTATGCAACACCAATATGGAAACCACAACTGGTCAAATACGTTAAAAAAGTGGAAAGGTTTATAACTAATCCTGAGCTAAGACGTAGGTCCTATGCGGAGAGGTTAAGGAAGCTCAACCTGATGACACTGGAGGACAGGAGGGATAGAGTGGACATGATAACGAGGTATAAAATACTGAACAGAAAATTTTTGAAAGGAGTTAATTTTAAATGAGTTCTTGCTAATTGACGAATTTTACCTATTCGGTATATATATATATATATATATATATATATATATATATATATATATATATATATATATATATATATATATATATATATATATATATATAGAATGGGGTCCACCTCTAGTGCAAATTGTGGGACCCATAGCCTCGGAGAAGTGGATAAAAGGCATCAAGGAAGAATATTTGGATTTCTTCCTGAAGCCGTTTGAATATTCCACTTCTCCTACCACCCCATCCTATATACACACATACATACATATAAATGCTTTATTAATAGACAGAATACATTTATAAAACACACAAACATGAACATGAATACAATGGTACAATATGTCAAAGATTATGAATCTCCACCAGCCCTCCGGCCGGACGCGAGCCATATGCAGCATGCGTTTCCCTCTGGATGGGCACGCTGAGACGCTGGAACATGAACGTGGCTGCCCTTGGGTCCCTGGTGGTGTCGATGAGTCTGGAACCCAGCTCTTTAAGGAAACGTGTTGCATTTTTTCCCACGCTCCCAGGTCTCTGATCCCACTGGGACAAATTGATACTGTTGGCTTATGTCCCTGTACTTGCCGATCTTGTACTCCTTTGTGGTCAGCAGCTCCTCCCTGTCGCCCAACACTGTGATGGATGTAGGTGTCAGCCAGTGTCGACACGCAGGTATAATCCCACGCTAAGAGCTTGCCATTCTTCCAAGGATAGATGGTGATCCCGTCAGGGCGGTTTGCTGGGTTGTGGGCGTTGTTGGCTGCTAGTGATCGAGGCTATCTCTCGGCTGGGCATCCAGCTGTAGCAAGGGTTCTCTTTATGATGTCGTTGACCTCATTGTGTCTTGCATGCCAACCCTTGGTTTTGGAACAGTTAAGACCATGTAGACCATATTGGTCGGCTTGCGCATCGCTGCAAATACACGTATATGCCGTGTGAATGGGGGCAGCAAGGCGCAGAGCCACTGCAATACGAAGGGTCTTAGAGTCCAGGCGTGTTCCCATGGCCGAAATGGGAACTGTTTGGAGGAAGTCCCCAGAGTGATGTGCACTCACGGCTAGGAGACGGGCAGTCTCCCTGTCTGATTTATATATATATATATATATATATATATATATATATATATATATATATATATATTATATACTTCTACTACACTTTAGGTCACACTACACTGGCATACACATGCATATATATACATACACACATCTAGGTTTTTCTTCTTTTCTTAATAGCTCTTGTTCCTTTTATTTTCTCTATTGTCCATGGGGAAGTGGAAAAGAATCTTTCCTCCGTAAGCCATGCGTGTCGTATGAGGCGACTAAGATGCCGGGAGCAATGGGCTAGTAACCCCTTCTCCTGTACAAATCTACAAAAAACGAGAAGAAGAAAAACTTTATAAAATTGGGTTGTCTGAATGTGCGTGGATGTAGTGCGGATGATAAGAAAGAGATGATTGCCGATGCTATGAATGAAAAGAAGTTGGATGTCCTGGCCCTAAGCGAAACAAAGCTGAAGGGGTAGGCGAGTTTCAGTGGGGAGAAATAAATGGGATTAAGTCAGGAGTATCTGAGAGAGTTAGAGCTAAGGAAGGGGTAGCAATAATGTTGAAGGATCAGTTATGGAAGGAAAAGAGGGAATATAAATGTGTAAATTCAAGGATTATGTGGATTAAAATAAGGGTCGGATGCGAAAAGTGGGTCATAATAAGCGTGTATGCACCTGGAGAAGAGAGGAGTGTAGAGGAGAGAGAGAGATTTTGGGAGATGTTAAGCGAATGTATAGGAACTTTTGAACCAAATGAGAGAGTAATTGTGGTAGGGGACCTAAATGCTAAAGTGGGAGAAACATGCAGAGAGGGTGTAGTAGGTAAGTTTGGGGTGCCAGGTGTAAATGATAATGGGAGCCCTTTGATTGAACTTTGTATAGAAAGGGTTTAGTTATAGGTAATACATATTTTAAGAAAAAGAGGATAAATAAGTATACAAGATATGATGTAGGGCGTAATGACAGTAGTTTGTTGGACTATGTATTGATAGATAAAAGACTGTTGAGTAGACTTCAGGATGTACATGTTTATAGAGGGGCTACAGATATATCAGATCACTTTTTAGTTATAGCTACAGTGGGAGTAAAAGGTAGATGGGATACAAGGAAAATAGAATCAGTAAGTAAAAGAGAGGTGAAGGTTTATAAACTAAAAGAGGAGGCAGTTAGGTAAGATATAAACAACTATTGGAGGATAGATGGGCTAGTGAGAGTGTAGGCAATGGGGTCGAAAATGTATGGGGTAGATTTAAAAATGTAGTGTTAGAGTGTTCAGCAGAAGTTTGTGGTTACAGGCAGTGGGTGCGGAGGGAAGAGGAGCGATTGGTGGAATGATGATGTAAAGAGAGTAGTAAGGGAGAAAAAGTTAGCATATGAGAGGTTTTTACAAAGTAGAAGTGATGCAAGGAGGGAAGAGTATATGGAGAGAAAAAGAGGTTAAAAGAGTGGTGAAGCAATGTAAAAAGAGAGCAGATGAGAGAGTGGGTGAGATGGTATCAGCAAATTTTGTTGAAAATAAGAAAAGTTTTGGAATGAGATTAATAAGTTGAGGAAGCCTAGAGAACAAATGGATTTGACAGTTAAAAATAGGAGAGAGAGTTATTAAATGGAGAGTTAGAGGTATCGGGAAGATGGAGAGAATATTTTGAGGATTTGTTAAATGTTGATGAAGACAGGGAAGCTGTGATTTCGTGTGTAGGGCAAGGAGGAATAACATCTTGTAGGAGTGTGGAAGAGCCAGTTGTGGGTGTAGGGAAGTTCGTGAGGCAGTGGGTAGAATGAAAGGGGTAAGGCAGCTGGGATTGATGGGATAAAGATAGAAATGTTAAAAGCAGGTGGGGATATAATTTTGGAGTGGTTGGTGCTATTATTTAATAAATGTATGGAAGAGGGTAAGGTACCTAGGGATTGGCAGAGAGCGTGTATTGTTCCTTTGTATAAAGGCAAAGGGACAAAAGAGAGTGCAAAATTATAGGGAATAAGTCTGTTGAGTGTACCTGGTAAAGTGTATGGTAGAGTTATTATTGAAAGAATTAAGAGTAAAACAGAAAGCAGGATAGCAGATGAACAAGGGGGCTTTAGGAAAGGTAGGGGTGTGTAGACCAAGTGTTTACAGTGAAACATATAGGTGAACAGTATTTGGATAAGGGTAAAGATGTTTTTGTGGCATTTATGGATTTGGAAAAGGCGTATGATAGGGTAGATAGGGGGCAATGTGGCAGATGTTGCAGGTGTATGGAATAGGAGGAAGGTTACTGAAAGCAGTGAAGAGTTTTTATGAGGATAGTGAGGCTCAGGTTAGAGTGTGTAGGAGGGAAGGGACTATTTCCCAGTAAAAGTGGGCCTTAGACAAGGATGTGTGATGTCACCGTGGTTGTTCAATATATTTATAGATGGGGTTGTAAGAGAAGTGAATGCGAGGGTCTTGGCAAGAGGTGTTGGGCTAAAAGATAAAGAAGCAAATACAAAGTGGGAGTTGTCACAGTTGCTTTTTGCTGATGACACTGTGCTTTGGGAGATTCTGAAGAGAAGCTGCAGAGGTTGGTGGATGAATTTGGTAGGGTGTGTAAAAGAAGAAAATTGAAAGTGAATATAGGAAAGAGTAAGGTGATGAGGATAACAAAAGAATAGGTGACGAAAGATTGGATATCAGATTGGAGGAGAGAGTATGGAGGAGGTGAATGTATTCAGATATTTGGGAGTGGACATGTCGGCGGATGGGTCTATGAAGGATGAGGTGAATCATAGAATTGATGAGGGGAAAAGGGTGAGTGGAGCACTTCGGAGTCTGTGGAGACAAAGAACCTTGTCCATGGAAGTAAAGAGGGGAATGTATGAGAGTATAGTTATACCAACGCTCTTATATGGGTGTGAAGCATGGGTGATGAATGTTGCAACGAGGAGAAGGCTGGAGGCAGTGGAGATGTCATGTCTGAGGTCAATGTGTGGTGTGAATATAATGCAGAGAATTCGGAGTTTGGAAATTAGGAGGAGGTGCGGATTACCAAAACGATTGTCCAGAGAGCTGAGGAGGGGTTGTTGAGGTGGTTTGGACATGTAGAGAGAATGGAACGAGACAGAGTGACTTCGAGAGTGTATAAATCTGTAGTGGAGGGAAGGCGGGGTAGGGGTCGGCCTAGGAAAGGTTGGAGGGAGGGGTAAAGGAAGTTTTGTGTGCGAGGGGCTTGGATTTCCAGCAAGCATGTGTGAGCGTATTTGATAGGAGTGAATGGAGGCATATGGTTTTTAATACTTGACGTGCTGTTGGAGTGTGAGCAAAGTAACATTTATGAAGGGATTCAGGAAACCGGCAGGCCGGACTTGAGTTCTGGAGATGGGAAGTACAGTGCCGGCACTCTGAAGGAGGGGTGTAAATGTTGCAGTTTTATAACTGTAGTGTAAAGCACCCTTCTGGCAAGACAGTGATGGAGTGAATGATGATGAAAGTTTTTCTTTTCGGGCCACCCTGCCTTGGTGGGAATCGGCCGATGTGTTAATAATAAAAAAAAAAAAATATATATATATATATATATATATATATATATATATATATATATATATATATAAATGTATGAAAGAGGTGAAGGTACCTAGGGATGGGCAGAGAGCGTGTATAGATCCTTTATATAAAGGGAAGGGGAACAAAAAAAAAATTTTAAATTAAAGGGGAATATGTTTACTGAGTATACCAGGTAAAGTGTATGGCAGGGTTATTATTAAAAGAATTAGAAGTAAGACAGAGAGTAGGATTGCAGATGAGCAAGGAGGCTTTAGAGTGGATAGGGGATGTGTAGATCAAGTGTTTACATTGAAGCATATATGTGAACAGTATTTAGATAAAGGTAGAGAAGTTTTCATTGCATTTATGGATTTAGAAAAGGCATATGATAGAGTGGATAGGGTGTGTAGGAGAGACGGAGATTACTTCCCTGTAAAAGTAGGTCTTAGACAGGGATGTGTAATGTCACCGTGGTTGTTTAAAGATGGGGTTGTAAAAGAAGTAAATGCTAGGGTGTTGGGGAGAGGGGTGGGATTAAATTATGGGGAATCAAATGCAAAATGGGAGTTGACACAGCTTTTGCTGATGATACTGTGCTTATGGGAGATTCTAAAGAAAAGTTGCAAAGGTTAGTGGACGAGTTTGGGAGGGTGTGTAAAGGTAGAAAGTTGAAAGTGAACATAGATAAGAGTAAGGTGATGAGGGTATCAAACGATTTAAAGAAAAATTGGATATCACATTGGAGGGAGGGATTATGGAAGAAGTGAATGTTTTCAGATATTTGGGATTTGACTTGTCAGTGGATGGGTTTATGAAGGATGAGGTTAACCATAGAACTGATGAAGAAAAAAAGGTGAGTGGTGCGTTGAGGTATCTGGGAAGGAAGTCGCGGTATGGGTCGTCCTCAAAAAAGTTGGGAGGGAGGGGGTAAAGTAGGTTTTGTGGGCGAGGGGCTTGGACTTCCAACAAGCATGCGTGAGCATGTTAGATAGGAATGAATGGAGACGAATGGTTTTTGGAACCTGACGAGCTGTTGGAGTGTGAGCAGGGTAACATTTTGTGAAGGGATTCAGGGAAACAGGTTAGCCGAATTTGAGTCCTGGAAATGGGAAGTACAATGCCTGCACTTTAAAGGAGGAGTTTGGGATATTGGCAGTTTGAAGTGACTTCTAAACTGTCGTATCTGAGCGCCTCTGCAAATGTATGAGTGAGGTGAAAGTGCTGAATAATGATAAAAGTTTTTCTTTCTTTTTGGGTCAACCTGCCTCAATGTGAAACGCCCGACGTGTTGAAAAAAGAATATATATATATATATATATATATATATATATATATATATATATATATATATATATATATGTATAAATGTATAAATCTGTAGTGGAGGGAAGGCGGGGTAGAGGTCGGCCTAGGAAAGGTTGGAGGGAGGGGTAAAGGAAGTTTTGTGTGAGGGCTTGGACTTCCAGCAAGCATGTGTGAGCGTATTTGATAGAAGTGAATGGAGACAAATGGTTTTAATACTTGACGTGCTGTTGGAGTGTGAGCAAAGTAACATTTATGAAGGGATTCAGGGAAACCGGCAGGCCGGACTTGAGTCCTGGAGATGAGAAGTACAGTGTCTGCACTCTGAAGGAGGGGTGTTAATGTTACAGTTTTATAACTGTAGTGTAAAGCACCCCTCTGTCAAGACAGTGATGGAGTGAATGATGATGAAAGTTTTTCTTTTTCGGGCCACCCTGCCTTGGTGGGAATCGGCCGATGTGTTAATAAAAAAATAAATAAAATGTCGTGCCGAAAAGGTAAAACTTGCGATTTTGGCTTAAATAGCAACACACTTCTTGCCGAACAAGGCAAGCAGAAATTTGTGTATGCAATAATTTCGCAAAAATCATACTGAATATAATGGAAAAAATGTATTTCATTGTGTTTGTTTATTATTAAATTATTGTAAACTTATCTAAAATATATTTAGTTGGATTGAGCTAAATTAAATTGCGTTTCTTATAATAAGATTAGGTAAGTTTTCTAAAGTTATTTTGGTACAAAATTTTTAATTTTTACATTAACATAAATGAAAAAGAATATGTCTTTAAACGTATAAGGGAAATTTTTAGAAAGGATTTAATTTTAATAGAGTTCTTGCTAATTGAACAGTTTTACCTATTCGGCACGACATTGGGCGTGTTTCTTTACACCTGTTGTCTATGTTCCCCATCAATAAAATGGGTACCTGGGTGTTAGTCGACTGGTGTGAGTCGCATTCTGGGATACTGACCTAATTTGCCCGAAATGCTCAGCGTAACAAGGGTCGTACAAACTCGATAGCTATTTGTAGAGCTTATTGTGTATAACCTTAAGCAACAGTATTATACAAAATCGCAGAATTGCTCTTTATGCCATGAGATCTCGTGAGGATTTGGTGACGTTAGACCAGCATTCTTCACACTTATCGTGCGTTTCGCCCACTGTGGTACGTGTTCGGCCCGTGAGGATTTGGTAACGATCGTCTTTTGTGCACATCAAGCGACAGTTCTATACAAAATCGCAGGATTGCTTTTTATGGCACGAGCCTCGTGAGGATTTGGTGACATTAGAACTGTGTTCTTCACACCTTTCCTGAACATTTCGTCCATCGTGAACGTGCCCTGACCTTCGCTATAATATAATAATAATAATAATAATACTAATAATATTTTTATTTGGACATGATACAAAGAATTATATTTGGTTATTGAGATTACATGAGGTGTACATGCCAAAGCCCCTAGTATGCAGGGCATTTTGGGCAGACTTAAAATTAACTTAAAACTAAATTGTAAGAATTTTTGTAGATAGTATACAATGAGTAAAGGTGAGTATTTAAGCTATGAAATTTGAACATAGTTTTGTACTTTTGTCTTCATTATAAAATTAATTAAATCAGATTAAACAAATTAAAGCAATAATAATAATAAAATAATAAAAGGTTATGGTTGATAATTTATAAAATAAGTAAAGTTGCATATCTAAGTTATAAAGTTTGAATATAAGTTGAACATATCAATTAATTGTAGCATTTATTGCAGCAATGCAACTAATTGAGTGAGATAACAATTTAAAACAATTAATTGCATTGCAGTTAGTTTACGTGGTCATTATAATGTAAGTGTTGTGGGAATAATTAGCTAAGTAAGTATTATTCATAACAGGTTTTACATTCATTCATTCGTTCATTCATACATTGACTTGAATAGTCAGGTTTTACGTTAAGTGATTATTCTACTTTGCTGGGAATGGTTGATATGTAGCAATTAGCTTTGGGTAGAAGGTGGTTTTTAGCATCGTTTTGAATTGGGGTACAGGTAGGGTTTCTTTGGCAATGACAGGTAATGAATTCCAAATTTTCGTGCCTTTATGTGCATTGAGTTTTTACATAGTGTTAGGTGGACACGGGGAACATCGAGGAGTGATCTGTGTCTAGTGTTATGGTCATGTGTCCTGTTAAAATTAGTAAGGAGTAGTTTGAGTGGTGGGTTAATATCTGCATAGAGTGTTCTATGTATGTAATAGGCAAGTAAAAGTATGGATGTCTTGTATGGTGAGTAAGTTTAGGTTTTTGAATATTGGTGGAGTATGTTGTCTGGAGTGAGAATTTGTTATCATTCTAACTGCTGCCTTTTGTTGTGTTATTAATGGTCTGAGATGAGTTATTGATGTAGAGCCCCATGCGCAGATTCCATAGGTGAGGTAGGGGTAAATGAGTGAGTGATATAGGGTAAGGAGAGCTGGTTGTGGAACATAGTACCGTATCTTGGATAGTATTCCCACGGTCTTTGAGACTTTCTTGGAGATTTGTTGTATATGTGTCTGAAATTTGAGGCCACTGTCAAGATGTATTCCTAAGAATTTTCCCTCTGTGAGTTTGGCGATAGGGGACCCGTTTATCATTATGTTAAGTGGTGCGTTTGTAGCTCTGTTCCCAAACTGGATAAAATAGGTTTTATCAATATTGAGAGTAAGTTTGTTGGTCATCATCCAGGTAGATATTTTCTGCAATTCAGTATTTGCAGTGTTGGCTAGTATGTCTGGGCTTGGGTGAGAGATAACGTATGTAGTGTCATCTGCAAAAAGTATGGGTTTGAGTAGTTGAGATGCATTTGGTAGGTCGTTAATGTAAATGAGAAAGAGTAGTGGGCCAAGAACACTTTCCTGTGGGACACCTACGGTAATAGTTTGCGCGGTGGAGCTAGCTCCATTTGTGTACACATTAGGAGTCAACACATCTGGCTACAGCTGCATAAACATACTGTATGAGGTACATTTACTTCAGTCAGTGGTTGAAACATGGCGATTGTAACTACCTTAGTGGATTACAACCCAATAGGGTTAGGCTGTTATGTGGTGATAAAGGATAATCAGAAAATTCATGAATGATCTGGTTATTAAGTCTTAAAGAATAATCAGAATACTAAGTAACCAAGGTATATAGTCATAATAATTGATACTGAGGATATTGGTATGCAGTATTTAGGATTATATGAAGAGATTTCTTCCAAGCATTTCTGGAACATTCTAGAACATCCCCGGACCCAAGGTATACCTGACAGTATATTAAGCTGACAAATGAGCGCATTCCACTGTTTCATTAACTAGAAGGTTTACATTTAATATCATTATTGTGTATTATCCACTATTGCAACGTTATCTCTTATGACACATAACTTGTTGACAGCGATTAGATGAAGCTTGTGGCTGGCTATGAAATCTCCTATTATTCTGTTTCCCATTTTCTGTAAACCTCGAAGGCCATCTGCTACCCATCCTTGTATGGGAAGGGTGGGTGACTGGTGTCACCACGCTACCTTACTCTGAGTAAACGTCCCCTCGTTCCTCATGTTGCTATACATGCAACATTGCATAACTCCTGACGACACACAAACGTGTGCAAGTACTGGAGCTGAAGATTTCATCACCGTGGAATGCTTTGCATTGTTAAGTTATGCGTGTGCCTAGAATATCTTTATTATTATTAATGGTTCAGATTAACAAGAGATTTATTTTGTAATTGTTGTAGGTATATCAGTACTTGTTAAATTAGACACATATGCAACACTTGGGTATTTTTATTGAGGAAAACGTTGCCACACAGTGGCTTCATCAGTCCAATACAAAGTAGAAAGTTGAAAGGAGAGGAGGAGTTTGAGGTAATCAGTCCCTCGGCCTGGAGTCGATGTGTTCAGTCCATCAATCTTGAAGCAAGTACAGCATAGGGCAAATAGAAGATGCCCAAGTGTTGCATATGTGTCTAATTTAACAACTTGTTGGTTCTTTTGAACCATTCATCTATATCAATACTTGTATGCTTTCGACCCCTTAGGGGTTCCATATTGGTTGTTTAGTTCAGGTATTCTTTGGGGTTTTGATTATATATATATATATATATATATATGTTT
>WNWK01018790.1:22500-39136 GCA_009830355.1 Cherax destructor | reverse complement strand
ATCAGACTGAGGAAGGAAGGGGGGAGATCAAAGAAACGACCGTGAAGTTGTGAGGCCCAACATGAGATTCAAAGAAGTGTTCAAGAGGAGACAGAAGAGAACAGAAAAGGGGAAAAAGGTGGGGTACACCATCAAGTTTTGGGACACAATACAACGACCGAGGAAGAAGTGAAGGGGCCCAACAAGCGGGGCTAAATACCTCAAAGGCGAGGGGGGCGGATAACATCTCCCATGGGTCCTGAGGGGGGAGCAGAGGCGCTACACAAAGGACCCAGGAGAATAATTAAAGTAGTCGTAGAGCCAGAAACGAATATGCACAGGTAGGAAGGGAGGCCCAACGGCAATACGAAAATGACTTCGGCGAAAGCTAAATCCTACCCGAAGCTGTTGTACAGCCACATCAGGAAGAAAACAACAGCCAATGACCAGGTAATCAGACTGAGGAAGGAAGGAGGGGAGATCACAAGAAACGACCGTGAAGTATGTGAGGAGCTCAACATGAGATTCAAAGAAGTGTTCACAGAGGAGACAGAAGAGACCACAGAAAGACGGAAAGGTGGGGTACACCATCAAGTGTTGGACACAATACATACGACCGAGGAAGAAGTGAAGAGGCTGCTAAGCGAGCTAAATACCTCAAAGGCGATGGGGCCGGATAACATCTCTCCATGGGTCCTGAGAGAGGGAGCAGAGGCGCTATGTGTACCACTAACACATCTATAGAAGCAGGGCGACTACCTGAGGTACGGAAGACAGCAAATGTAGTCCAAGTTTTTAAAAGGAGACAGACACGAATCACTCAACTACAGACCAGTGTCACTGACAAGTATAATATGCAAAGTCATGGAAAAGATCATCAGGAGAAGAGTGATGGAACACCTAGAAAGGAATGAGCTTATCAAAGACATCCAGCATGATTTCAGAGACGGAAAATCCTGGGTCACAAACCTGCTGGAGTTCTATGACAGGGTGACAGCAGTAAGACAGGAGAGACAGGGATCGGTAGATTGCATTTCCTTGGACTGAAAGAAGGCGTTTGACACAGTTGTACACAAGAGATTAGTGCAAAAGCTGTAGGACCAGACAAAGATAACAGGGAAGGCACTACAATGGATCAGGGAATACCTGTCAGGAAGACAGCAGCGAGTCATGGTACGTGGCGAGGTGTCAGAGTTGGCGCCGGTGACGAGTGGGGTTCCACAGGGGTCAGTCCTAGGACCGGTGCTGTTTCTGGTATTTGTGAACGACATGACGGAAGGAATAGACTCCGAAGTGTCCCTGTTTGCAGATAATGTAAAGTTGATGCGAAGAATTCAATCGGACGAGGACCAGGCAGAACTACAAAGGAATCTGGACAGGCTGCAGGCCTGGTCCAGTAACTGGCTCCTGGAGTTCAACCCCACCAAGTGCAAAGTCATGAAGATTGGGGAAGGGCAAAGAAGACTGCAGACGGAGTACAGCCTACGGGGCCAGAGACTACAAACCTCACTCAAGAAAAAGGATCTTGGGATGAGTATAACACCGAGCACATCTGAGGCGCACATCAACCAAATAAATGCTGCAGCATACGGGCGCCTGGCAAACCTAAGAACAGCATTCCGACATCTTAATAAGGAATCCTTCAGGACCCTGTACACTGTGTACATTAGACCCATATTGGAATATGCAGCACCAGTTTGAAACCCACACCTAGCCAAGCATGTAAGGAAACTAGAGAAAGTGCAAAGGTTTGCAATTAGACTGGTCCCGGAGCTAAGGGGTATGTCCTATGAGGAGAGGTTAAGAAAAATCGACATGACGGCACTGGAGGACAGGAGAAATAGGGGGGATATGATAACGACATAGAAAATACTGAGAGGAATCGACAAGGTGGACAGAGACTGGATGTTCCAGAGATGGGACAGAGCAACAAGGGGTCACAGTTGGAAGTTGAAGACTCAGATGAATCACAAGGATATTAGGAAGTATTTCTTCAGTCACAGAGTTGTCAGGAAGTGGAATAGTCTGGGAAGTGATATAGTGGAGGCAGGATCCATACATAGCTTTAAGAAGAGGTATGATAAAGCTCATTGAGCGGGAAGAGTGACCTAGTAGCGGCCAGCGAAGAGGCGGGGCCAGGAGCTGAGACTCGACCCCCCTGTCACCACATATAGGTGAGTACATATTGGAGAGCACACACACACACACACACACACACACACACACACACACACTCAAACAAGCAAACACAAACAAACAAACAGTATCAGAGGAAGACTCGTTGCCAGGTGTCGCTTTGAAACAAACATTCAACACCTGATTTAATTAAGAGCTCGCTATCACCCCCTTTTCAACCCTTCCCCTCCCCTCCCCTCCCCTCCCCTCCCCTTTCACCGCCACACGACGGCAGCCAGGGAGCAGGGGACAAGACGGCAGGGCGAGCAGGCGAGGAAGAGGTGGATAGGCGGCAGGTGGGTGGGCAGCTGGGTGGTGGGTGGGATGGGTCCTGTGGGGGAGTAGTGTGCGGAGTTGCTATCAGCCTGCCACGGCACAGGCAGGCAGGCAGGCAGGCAGGCAGGCAGCCAGGCAGGCAGCCAGGCAGCATCGACTGACGTCTGAGATTGTCAGCAGTGACAGGCAAGCCTCCGCCTCTCCCCTGATAACTCACTGCTTCCAACACCCAATTTCGCTCCGTGATTCATTAAACTGTCGTGGGAAGCGGAGGAGAGAGAGAGAGAGAGAGCCTTGCTGGGTCGTTCCCCTCTCTACCCCTCCCCCTCTCACTCTCTCTTCCCCTTTCTTCTCCCCTCTCCCTCCCCAGGTTTCTCCCCCCTGCGCTACCCACAACAAGCGACGCTATCAGCCCAAAGTAAACATAATTTCCCTAATAATAAAATAATGTTTATCTTCCAGTGGAATTTGATTTTAAGTAGACGTCGTCAACACGGACGACGTGTTGACGTCGTGTTTACGACATGTTGACGTCGTGTTTACGACGTGTTGACGACGTGTTGATGAAATGTTGATGACATGTTGTGGGTGTGTGATGTTGTAAGATGTTCGTTGATGTCGCTGGTCGCGGACAGGTGGTGGCGGGTGTGTGACGTTGATGTCTCATGATCGTTGATGTCACGTAAGATGGTCACTAATGTCTCTCGATGACTCACTGATGCCACACGCCGCTTGCTCGTTGATGCTACGAGATGATTATCACGTTGATGTTGCGTGCGATGAACTGTGTGTTGATGTAATGTTAGTTTCAAGGTGGGTTATCTGAGTTTCTTCGTTTCTAGTAAGGTTGAAGAAGTTTCTTCCGTTTCTAGTAAGGTTTAAGAAGTTTCTGCTGTTTCTAGTAGGTTTAAGAAGTTTCTGATAGGGGTTAAGCAGTTTCTGCTGCTCCTAGAAGGATTCAACTAGTCTCTGCTGTTTTCTGTAAGGCTTAAGCAATTTCTGCTGTGGGTGCCAGACTCAGCACTTTAAGGCGAGAGCCTCGCCTAGTGTGGGTGCCAGACTCAGCACTTTAAGGCGAGAGCCTCGCCTAGTGTGGGCGCCAGACTCAGCACTTTAAGGCGAGAGCCTCGCCTAGTGTGGGTGCCAGACTCAGCACTTTAAGGCGAGAGCCTCGCCTAGTGTGGGCGCCAGACTCAGCACTTTAAGGCGAGAGCCTCGCCTAGTGTGGGTGCCAGACTCAGCACTTTAAGGCGAGAGCCTCGCCTAGTGTGGGCGCCAGACTCAGCACTTTAATGCGAGAGCCTCGCCTAGTGTGGGCGCCAGAGATGAGGGCTTAACCCCTTCTCCAAGCTCACCTGTGAGGGTAACATCACGATATTAAAAGTCTTCTCTGGTACACGAATCTACACTCGAACTGGCCACAGGCGCCATCCTCTTGCCTTGCGAACCACTCAATTACAAACTTCCCCTCAACGAAGCCGCTTAACTACTGATTACGTTACGTGCTTGACGCAGTAATGTGATGACTCCATGAGAAGAAAAACTTCCATGGATTATTTTACCCATTATTAATGAAGATATGATACAGTGAAGAGTATTTCATAGAAACAATGTAAGAGCCGTCCATAGTACCCTAGCACACCATCCACCACCACTACACATCCACCACTATACAACATCCACCACTACACAACAATATTCACCACTACACATCCACCACCACTACACAACATCCACCACTACACATCCACCACCACTACACATCTACCACTACACATCCACCACCACTACACATCCACCACTACACATCCACCACCACTACACAACAATATTTACCACTACACATCCACCACCACTACACAACATCCACCACTACACATCCACCACCACTACAAAACAACATTCACCACTACACATCCACCACCACTTCACAACAAAATTCACCACTACACAACAACATTCACCACTACACATCCACCACCACTTCACAACAACATTAACCACTACACAACATTCACCACTACACATCCACCACCACTACACAACAACATTCACCACTACACATCCACCACAACTACACAACAACATTCACCACTACACATCCACCACCACTACACAACATCTACCACTACACATCCATCATCACTACACAACATCTACCACTACACATCCACCACCACTACACAACAACATTCACCACTACACATCCACCACCACTACACATCCATCATCACTACACAACATCTACCACTACACAACATCCACCACCACTACACAACATCCACCACTACACAACATCCACCACTACACATCTACCACCACTACACAACATCCACCACTACACAACATCCACCACTACAAAACAATATCCACCACTACACAACAATATCCACCACTACACAATATCCACCACTACACAACATTATCCACCACTACACAACATCCACCACTACACAACATCCACCACCACTACACAACATCCACCACTACACAACATCCACAACCACTACACATCCACCAGCACTACACAACATTCACCACTACACAACATCCACCACTACACAACATCCACCACCACTACACATCCACCAGCACTACACAACATTCACCACTACACAACATCCACCACCACTACACATCCACCAGCACTACACAACATTCACCACTACACAACATCCACCACCACTACACATCCACCAGCACTACACAACATTCACCACTACACAACATCCACCACCACTACACATCCACCAGCACTACACAACATTCACCACTACACAACATCCATCACCACTACACAACATCCACCACTACACAACATCCATCATTACACAACATCCACCACTACACAACATCCACCACTACACAACATCCCCAACCACTACAAAACATCCACCACTACACATTATTCATAACACTAATCACATGTGAGTTGCACTTTAGGTTAAGTTTGATGGAGCTGAGTGAATTATCCTCGGGTTAGAACTGGGTTTATACTACTAATAAGAACCGTTCTGAATATTTTTATGTCCGTTAGACAAGCGCGTGTGCGTGTCACAGAAAATATATCACATATCTTGCTTCGCCCGTCTCTAATTTTTTTTTTAGAGCACTCAAAGCCAGAGTTTAAACCATGGATTCTGATAACTCAAGTGATGACGAAGTTGTCGTTATCATTTCCTCCGTTGAGGAGCAGCGAAAGTTCCAAGATAAGGTTCTCGAGGAAGCAAGACAAGATTTGAATGTCAATAGAGCTTTGTATGCTACGAATATTGCGTTCTAAAAAATCCAGTCTGCTGTTTATGATCATTTTAAGAAACTTCAGTCATATTTTGGGTTTTACGAACCGTGGGGTTAGGGGGGCTCTTATTAAATTCAATAAAAATCCTACAACACGCAGAGTTTTAAGGGAAGACCACACGGGGGTAAGTAAGGCAGGAAGGGAACTGTTTCATAATTGAGTATGATGTCAACAGTGTTACTTGTGTAGTTCACTTGTATAGATAGATCCCAGCTACTTTATAGATATGCTCCCTTGCTAGCTGTGACGTCACGAGATCCTCATATTTGAGCCGTCAGCTACATGCCTCTCCCTCAGTTTTCCGCTAGGCATATAGCAGACTGGATAAAGCAAGCCTAGACTCTCCTCTAAGACTCTCTTAATTATACGCCTCTCTTAATTATACCAGTTCTCCTACACCAGATGATAGAAGATAGGTTAACTCTCGGGGTCTCGCCAGCACTAAAGGTCGAACCAACTACTGAAGCCTCACCAGCACCAAAGGTCGAACTTACTACCGAATCCTCGCCAGCACCAAAAGTCGAACCTACTACCGAAGCCTCGCCAGCACTAAAGGTCGAACCTACTACCGAAGCCTCGCCAACACCAAAGGTTGAACCTACTACTGAAGCCTATCCAGCACTAAAGGTCGAACCAACCACTGAAGCCTCACCAGCACACCAATGGTTTACCTGAAGTTTACCTAGAGAGGGTTTTGGGGGTCAACGTCCCCGCGGCTTGGTCTGAGACGAGGCCTCATGGTGGATCAGGGTCTGATCAACCAGGCTGTTACTGCTGGCCGCACGCAAACTGACGTACGAACCACAACCCAGTTGGTCAGGTACTGACTTTAGGTGCCTGTCCAGTGCCTTCTTGAAGATAGCCAGGGGTCTATTGGTAATCGTCCTTATGTATGCTGGGAGGCAGTTGGTCGAACTTACTACTGAAACCTCACCAGCACCAAAGATCAAACCTACTAAGAAAGCCTCGCCAGCACCAAAGGTCGAACCTACTACTGAAGCCTCGCAAACACCAAAGGTCGAACCAACTACCGAAGCCTCACCAGCACCAAAGGTCGAGCCTATTACCGAAGCCTTGCCATGTGAGACCGTCTATCCCCATAAGGTGTAGACCACGTGTTACGACCTGACGCCAGGCAAGAACAAAAGACCTGAGGCTTAAGCATGGAGGTGTGGCTGACAGCTATTTGCCAAGGTAAGGTGTGGTTAATTAGGTAGACCTCACAAGCACACTGACTACATCACAGCCAGCACCAAAGGTCGAACCAACTACCGAAGCCTTGCCAGCACTAAAGATTGAACCTACTACCGAAACCTCACCAGCACCAAAGGTTGAACCTTCTACCAAAGCCTCGCCAGCACCAAAGGTCGAACCTACTACTGAAGCCTTGCCAGTGTCGTGTGGGTATTGGGAGAGTAATAATGGTTGAGAGAAACACACGGGATGGATGGTGATGTAGATATATTGAGTAGTGAGGAAGGAGAACCCAGTCACCTGTTCCGTCGTCTAGGCCTACCGTCGTGAGAATGAGAGCGAATATCAGAAGGGGTTCCTGGAGATAAAGGTAGTTGAGGGAAATACTCGGATGGATGGTGAACTCGTATATTAAGTAAATGGGGAAGGAGGTAGGCCCAGCACCTCTGTCCAGTTCTAAGCCTATGACGAGAATGAGGATGATGCTTGGGTCTGCGTGCGCACATGCGCGGGCCTCTGACGTCACAAGTAACAAAGGGATCAGACATATAACATAGCTAGGATTACTTATAATACACCACACAGATGTATCAATCTGCTTCAGTACATATTACTGACAGCTCGGCCATGTTATGTTTGACGTCTCAGCATACAATACATCTCTATAGACTGGACAGGCAGGTGATACTGGAGTGATTCTATACAATAGCAAACACATTTATGATTTAGGACTAATCAAGAAAATTATAACAGGATTAAATCGACTGAATAGATAGTAATAACTGATCTACTATCACAAGTCTTAAAGTAATGGTTCTTGATTTGATGGTTCTTAATTTAATTTGTAATGGGTCTCTCTTAATATAATATGTAATGCATTACAAGTTATTATACAATTTCAACTGATAAAATCGATCGATTGATCTGCATTCATGCACTCTACGGCTTCTGAGGGAGAATAAATATTTACAGGGAAGAAATTTTAACAGAAAAATAGACTCGGTGCACACGGGTCATACTGTTAAAACTCAGAACTCAGAAAGAGCTTGAACACACAAAAATCTTACTAGATACTGGAAATCTGATAACAAAACACACAGTCAATAACTGTGATTTTCTCTCTTTAGCTCAAGGCTTATAATCACTTTCCTACTGAAGGAATGAACAGGCTCGGTGGAGTGGATTGAACTCTCCCCGGCTGAAATAGCTAATTCTATAATACGAAATATTAGCAAAGGAGAAACGGCTCTCACTATCTACAAGAACTAATCTGAACTTCACATTCCGCAACACTGTGGCAAAACTGGGATGCAAGCTGGGAGAACAAACATATTGCTCAAAAGCTAAATACTTTCTTTCAGTCATTAAGGGACTATGAGGACTTCTTACTGACTCATGATCATTACAGCTTTGACTTGCAGGGTACACAGTTATCTCCTGAATTAACTTGAGACATGATTGCAGACAAATGAACAAGAATTTAAAAGAAAGAATAAAACAAAGTATACAGCACAATATAGCTTAACTGGTATTAACGATATTAACTACTCTGCATAAGTAACTAGAATTGCACGAGATACACTTAAAGCAAGGAAAACTCACTGAAAATTGACTTGGCAAGAAAATTAACACATTAATATTCAAAAATCTTACTTTAACTTGAATTAACTGCATGGTGAGTTTTCTTTACTTAAATGTCAAAAAAAATTGCAACAAATTAAAAAAAAATCAATTAAAAAATAATTATAGGAATTTCAATAATGCTTATGGCAAGAGCAACAATCTGATAAACAAAATACTAAAAAGGAGAATTGCACAAAACAATTAAAATATTCACTGGCAATAATGAAGGAAACTTTCCTTCTTATATCACTGGGAAAATTTCACTAAAGTATTACTGATTACTCTTGAAAGAATGAAAATTACTTGAACAAATAAGTAAACACTAAAAATTGATGAAAGCAAAATTGAATACTGCAAAAGTTAAATTGCACAAAATCAGCTGCAGGAATTATCAATAGTCAAAATTGCACTGGGAAAAAATTTTGCAATACAAGAAACAAGATAGAAGAAATGAATTAGTTTGAACACTCTTACTCTTAATTGCAAGCAAAACAAGGTAACTCAATGAAACAATTACTGAAACAATTCACTAAGAACACTGACTCTAATCAAACTTAAGAGTGAACTTGTTCAAACACTTCAACATGAACAAAGAATTAAAAATTGAACAAGATATTTAACAAGAAATAAGATAACACTTACAGTAGCTGGAGTACAAACATCAAAGATAACTCACAGGTGAAATCAATGAGTAAACTTGTTATGATAAATAAAAACAGAAATATCTATATCTTGACATAAAAAATACTGCAAGATCTGTGGAAGTAGAACAAATGAGACACTGACATAAAATAAAAACTCAATTAGTGATAAACACTGAATTAAAAATTATAATTAAAAAGTTGGGAAACAAAAAAAAATTATACTATACGTATAGTTACTGGGACAAGCAAAATTAATTACACAAACAAAACATTAACAAGGGTAAAAGACTGAATAATAACTCTGGGATAGAACACTTAATTCAACACAAGAATTAACAAGAAAACACAGGGACAATGCTGGGAAAAAAAAAATGTTATTGGAACACAACAATAATAAGAGAAATAACACAAGGGGTAACTGATTTAAAAGAAACACAATACTCAGTAAACTATACTACTTAATGCAGATGTGGTAAAACACAACACAATTAAAATGAAATATGACACATTAATTAATCAGAGATGATACTAGGAAAATTAAAAAATTAATGCAAGTAAAGAGTTTAACACATAACACCGTCTATAATGAAATCACAAGTCCCAGGATAACACAAGGTTCACTATAATGATAAAAATTGTTTCAAGCACTCGCAAATGTCTCTAATTATCTGAAGAAAAAAAACACGGTAAATGTCTCTAGGCTGTAGGATGTTGATAGCGATGACTGAAACTGGAGAGTACTAGATGTTAAGTGGAAGGATGTTCTCGCGTGGGCTGGCGTCGGCTGATTCTCGGAGAAATTGCGCTTAAATGAAGAACTACGAATCTAGGCTTTACATTGTTGGCGCACAGGTACGAAGAAACACACTCAGGACTCTCTACCCAATTCGTAGCCAATAAAAATGCTTGCAGGACCCAGTATAAGGGTGAAATAATCCACACGTGGTGCTTTTTGTGGGTGGGTGGGTGAGCGGGGTGTAAGGCGGTGAGTGGCTGACTCACATGATCCCACACGTTCGGGCTCGCTCCCACGCGAATCTAAAGCCAGGGTGGCTTGGAACACACCCAGAATACCACAGGGATGGTATTATCACTCAGAAGAGCAATACACTGGAGTACAAGGATGATAGAAATGCGTGGACTCATGTGGCTTAATTACACATGCTCAGCTGGGTTAGTCTTGCTGGCTTAAGTACACATGCTCAGCTGGGTTAGTCTTGCTGGCTTAAATACACATGCTCAGCTGGGTTAGTCTTGCTGGCTTAAGTACACACGCTCAGCTGGGTTATTCTTGCTGGCTTGGACAGGTACGATGGCTTGGACTCTTGGCTTGGCTGGCCTGGTCACTCTCCCCTCACAAACTGGCTTATCACATAGTTAATTTGCAAAACCCAGGTCTACCCCTCCTAGGTTTTAACAAATAAGAGATAAGGCACTTAGCTGACCAGGAAATATTGTAGACAGGCTGACGAATGTTGACTTGGAGGTGGTAGCTGGTAGCGTTGTTCTCTGGAGGCATACACTTGCACTGTCTTGGAAGAGTTTATCGCCCCATAAATCCGTAATCCAAAGAATTACGGGCCCACTGCTGACACCATTTATCAGAAGGGGTTCCAGGAGATAAAGGTAGTCGAGGGAAACACTCGGATGGATGGTGAACGTGTATATTAAGTAAGTGAGGAAGGAGGTAGGCCCAGCACTTCTGTCCAGTTCTAAGCCTATGACGAAAATGAGGATGACGCTTGGGTCTGCGTGCGCACATGTGCAGGCCTCTGACGTCACAAGTAACAAAGGGATCAGACATATAACATAGCTAAGATTACTTATAATACACCACACAGGTGTATCAATCTGCTTCAGTACATATTACTGACACGAATGCCCGCGGGTAACGCACACATGCGCAGGATGCATGATGTCACAGGTTCAACAGGGATCTCACATATAAATGTGGGTATACTACACAAGTATAATACATATGGTATATATGACAGCTCGGGCACACTACGTATATCGTCTCAACATACAACTCTAAAAACTGAACAGGCAGGTGGTACTGGGCTGATTCTATATAAAAGCAAACACATTTATAACTTAGAACTAATCAAAGAATTATGACAGGATTAAATCGACTGAATAAATAGTAATAACTGATCTTACTATCATGGGTCTTAAGGTAATTGGTCTTAATAAAATGCATTACAAATTATGGTACAATTACAATTGATAAAATTGATCGATCGATCTGTATTCATGCACTCTACGGATTCTGAGGAAGAACATTTTTTAAAAAAAATATATATATATATATATATATATATATATATATATATATATATATATATACAAAGAAGACAGTTACAGAAGGACCTGGCACGCACAGGTCATACTTTTAAATCTCACAACTCGGAGGGAACGTGAACACACTTAAAAATTCTGGATACTGAAAATCTGATAACACAACACACAGTCGACAACTACAGTTCTAAACTGAATCTTCTATCTTTAGCTCAAGTCTTATGAACACTTTCCTACTGAAGAAATGAACAGGCTCGGTGGAGTAGATTGAACTCTCCCCGGCTGAAATAGTTAATGCTATAACACAAAATAATAGCAAAGGAGAACGGCTCTTACTATCTCTTACGGCAGGTAATAATTACTCGACATACAACACTTTACTCTGCAAGGTTTTACTGTCAACTAGGATAAGATCACTATCTGGAACACGAGGGACAACAACTGGCAATCTAGTGAGTACGCTAGCAACAGAAACGGCTTTCTGCAATTGCTTGTGCATCAGTGAGAGATGGTATTAACTCATTCAAGTAGTCTTTCTTTAACAAAGCGTCCCCTGGAGAGGAACTACCACTTGAACAAGTGCCATCGCAGGGATAGTTGTCTCAGTACTCAAGGTTGTCTGGGGTACCTCAGACACCTGAGATAAGTTGACACAAGAACTAATCTGAACTTCACATTCCACAGCACTGTGACAAATCTCAGATATAAACTGTGAGAACAAACATATTGCTCAAGAACTAGATACTCTCTTTTAGTTGGTAAGGGACTATTAGGACTTTGTACTGACTCATGATCATTATAGCTTTGACTGGCAGAATACACAAAGTTATCGCCTTGATTTACTTGAGACATGATTGCAGAGAATTATTAATACTCCATAAAATTTCACTGGAGAAAATTGAAGATATCAGAAAGTTACTAGTTTGAACGGTGATGTAGATATATTGAGTAGTGAGGAAGGAGAACCCAGCCACCTGTTCCGGCGTCTAGGCCTACCGTCTTGAGAATGAGAGCAAATGCCCGCGGGTAGCGCACACATGCGCAGGACGCATGACGTCACAGGTTCAACAGGGATCTCACATATAAATGTGGGTATACTACACAAGTATAATACATATGGTATATATGACACCAGCACCAAAGGTCGAACCTACTACCGAAGCCTCGCCAGCACCAAAGGTCGAACCAACTACACGTCCAGTAAAAGTCGAACACTACGGCTCGCAGACCAAAGGTCGAACCAACTACCGAAGCCTGCCAGCACCAAAGGTCGAACCTACTACGAAGCTCCAGCACCAAAGGTCAACCTACTACCGAAGCCTCCCAGCACCAAAGGTCAACCACTACCGAAGCCTCGCAGCACAAGTCGAACCACTACGAAGCCTCCAGACAAAGGTGAACACTACGTGACTACAGCTCCCAGTACCAAGTGAACCAACACGGCTGCCAGCACAAAGTCGAACCACTACGAAGCCTCGCAGCACCAAGGTCGAACCACACCGGCCTCCCAGACTAAAGGTCGAACCTACTACCGAAGCCTCGCCAGCACTAAGGTCGAACCTACTACCAGCCTCCCAGTACCAAGTCGAACCTACTACCGAAGCCTGCCAGCACTAAAGGTCGAACCTACTACCAAAGCCTCCCAGACCAAGTGAACCACTACCGAAGCCTCGCCAGCACTAAAGGTCGAACCTACTACGAAGCCTCGCAGTACCAAAGGTGAACCACTACGAAGCCTCGCCAGCACAAGGTCGAACCTACTACGAAGCCTCCCAGACCAAAGGTGAACCTACTACCAAGCCTCGCCAGCACTAAAGGTCGAACCTACTGAAGCCTCCCAGTACCAAAGGTTGAACCAACTACCGAAGCCTCGCCAGCACCAAAGGTCGAACCAACTATCGAAGCCTGCCAGCACCAAAGGTCGAACCTACTACCGAAGCCTCGCCAGCACCAAAGGTCGAACCTAACTACGAAGCCTCGCCAGCACCAAAGGTCAAACCTACTACCGAAGCCTCGCCAGCACCAAAGGTCGAACCAACTACCGAAGCCTCGCCAGCACTAAAGGTCAACCTACTACCGAAGCCTCGCCAGTACCAAAGGTCGAACCAACTACCGAAGCCTCGCCAGCACAAAGGTCGAACCACTACCGAAGCCTCACCAGCACCAAAGGTCGAACCACTACCGAAGCCTCGCCAGCACTAAAGTCGAACCACTACCGAAGCCTCGCCAGCACCAAAGGTCGAACCTACTACCGAAGCCTCACCAGTACCAAAGGTCGAACCTACTACCGAAGCCTCGCCAGCACTAAAGGTCGAACCTACTACCAAAGCCTCGCCAGCACCAAAGATCGAACCTACTACCGAAGCCTCGCCAGCACTAAAGGTCGAACCTACTACCGAAGCCTCACCAGTACCAAAGGTTGAACCAACTACCGAAGCCTCGCCAGCACCAAAGGTCGAACCTACTACCGAAGCCTCGCCAGCACCAAAGGTCGAACCTACTACCGAAGCCTCGCCAGCACTAAAGGTCGAACCTACTACCGAAGCCTCACCAGTACCAAAGGTTGAACCAACTACCGAAGCCTCGCCAGCACCAAAGGTCGAACAACTACCGAAGCCTCGCCAGCACCAAAGGTCGAACCTACTACCGAAGCCTCGCCAGCACCAAAGGTCGAACCAACTATCGAAGCCTCGCCAGCACCAAAGGTCGAACCTACTACCGAAGCCTCGCCAGCACCAAAGGTCGAACCAACTACCGCAGCGGAGAACTATAATATTCAACACCAAAAAAAAAAAAAAAAAAAGAGAGAGAATTAGGCTGATTAGAACAAATGTTTCAGTTTCTTTTGTTGAGAAAATCATGAAAGGGAAGGAAAGATAAAAGAGGATAATTGTGAGAACCCACTTCGATGTAAAGCAAATATGCAAATATTACCTAAGAAAGAATGGACTATGTTTTATGTAGATGATGAAGACACCAGCAGGAACTGGAAGTATTAGGATGGCAGCGGTGGTGGTGGCAGGATGGCAGTGGCGGTGGTGGCAGGATGGCAGTGGCGGTGGTGGCAGGATGGCAGCGATGGTGGTGGCGGCAGGATGGCAGTGGCGGTGGTGGTAGGGTGGTGGTGGCGGTGGTGGCAGGATGGCAGCGGTGGTGGTGGTAAGATGGTAGTGGCGGTGGTGGCATAATGGCAGCGGGGGTGGTTGCTGGATGGCAGGAGGTGGGCATTCAGAGTTGCTGACGCCGAGGAAATTGAAATAACCACGATAAAAATGACACCCTGGAGAGGGATGAGGGAAAAGGGGATAGGGAGGGGAAGAGGTGGACCTGGGGAGGGGTTTGGGTGGGGGTGATGTAATGGGAGGTGTGAAGGAGTTGGGGAGGGAAGCATTTTATCAGTATTACTGAAGACCCCTTCCCAGGTGAAGGAGGGGGGGAAGAGAGCGAGATAACCCCGGGGATGGAAGGGGAAAGGGGGTGTCTCGGGGATTGGGGAGGCCCTCCTGGTGCTGGGGAGTGGGAGGAAGAGAGCGAGATAACCCCGGGGATGGAAGGGGAAAGGGGGTGTCTCGGGGATTGGGGAGGCCCTCCTTGTGCTGGGGAGTGGGAGGAGTGTTGCTGGGTGGGGAGATTAGTAACGGATCCTCAACACTTGTGTAGGGTGGGAGCAGATTGCATGGGTGGATGCGGGCGGGGAGAATATCGCTATCATTTAATGGTGGGTGAGGAGGGGGCTGTGGTGGGGAGACAGACGAAGAAGGGTGAGGAAAACTCGAGGGAGGGTGGGTGTTGTCCCCCCCCCCAAGGGTGGGCCGGGGAGGGCTTCCCAACCATCACCCACTACTGACCTGTCTTCCAGGTAATGACTCACCTAAAAGGGCAGTGACTCGACTAACAGTCCAGTGACTCGACTGACAGTCCAGTGACTCGACTGACAGTCCAGTGACTCGACTGACAGTCCAGTGACTCGACTGACAGTCCAGTGACTCGACTAACAGTCCAGTGACTCGACTGACAGTCCAGTGACTCGACTGACAGTCCAGTGACTCGACTGACAGTCCAGTAACTCGACTGACAGTCCAGTGACTCGTCTGACAGGCCAGTGACTCGACTGACAGTCCAGTGACTCGACTGACAGTCCAGTGACTCGACTGACAGTCCAGTGACTCGTCTGACAGTCCAGTGACTCGACTGACAGTCCAGTGACTCGACTGACAGTCCAGTGACTCGACTGACAGTCCAGTGACTCGACTAACAGTCCAGTGACTCGACTGACAGTCCAGTGACTCGACTGACAGTCCAGTGACTCGACTGACAGTCCAGTAACTCGACTGACAGTCCAGTGACTCGACTGACAGTCCAGTGACTCGACTGACAGTCCAGTGACTCGACTGACTGGAAGATTAAATTATGCAGCTGATGTGGCTAGTTTACTGTGCATCCCACTCCATCACACATGTGGATGGCAGAGGCTAGTTTATCTTGCGTCCCGGACCTTATCCGTGGACGGCAGCGCAAAATCATACAAATACACAGAAAGCTTAGCAACTAGGCCCTAAATCCGTTAACAGAAGTGCGAAAGGCTATTTCATCTGTTACAATACCTGGAGTATACCTGGAGAGGGTTTCGGGGGTCAACGCCCCCGCGGCTTGCTCTGAGACTAGGCCTCGTACACAAGTGTACATCAGATAATAAGAGTACTTAAGAGGGTATGTTGTGTACTTAACAGAATGAAAAC
The DNA here is from genome assembly GCA_009830355.1 of Cherax destructor. Taxonomy (NCBI): domain Eukaryota; kingdom Metazoa; phylum Arthropoda; class Malacostraca; order Decapoda; family Parastacidae; genus Cherax; species Cherax destructor. Next base: position 22,907 of record WNWK01018790.1, on the reverse strand, counting down.
CTTAAACAGTGTGGACTTTACTCTTCCACGACCCGTTGAAAAAAAAAAAAAACTCACTAAAATAACTAAGAAAATTTTATTTGGAAGTCTGTACAAAACCCACCGATACATTAATGTAAACATTGCGATATTCGGCCGCTGTCGTCAGCAGACAATTGAGAGAAAAAGATATAAAAAAACGCGTCATACCTGGACGAGTCTACCTGGACGAGTCTACCTGGTGGAGAATACCAGGAGGAGTATTCTTGGAGGAATATGCCTGGAGGAGTATACCTGGAGGTGTATTCTTGGAGGAATATACCTGGAGGAGTATACCTGGAGGAGTTTACTTGGAGGGGTATACCTGGTTGAGTATTCTTGGAGGAGTATACCTGGAGGAGTATTCTTGGAGGAATATACCTGGAGGA
>WNWK01018790.1:0-15000 GCA_009830355.1 Cherax destructor | reverse complement strand
TGTGGGGGTGAAGGGGTTGAGAGGTTTGAGTCACTGGCAGGTGTGGGGGTGAAGGGGTTGAGAGGTTTGAGTCACTGGCAGGTGTGGGGGTGAAGGGGTTGAGAGGTTTGAGTCACTGGCAGGTGTGGGGGTGAAGGGTTGAGAGGTTTGAGTCACTGGCAGGTGTGGGGGTGAAGGGGTTGAGAGGTTTGAGTCACTGGCAGGTGTGGGGGTGAAGGGGTTGAGAGGTTTGAGTCACTGCAGGTGTGGGGGTGAAGGGGTTGAGAGGTTTGAGTCACTGGCAGGTGTGGGGGTGAAGGGTTGAGAGGTTTGAGTCACTGGCAGGTGTGGGGGTGAAGGGTTGAGAGGTTTGAGTCACTGGCAGGTGTGGGGGTGAAGGGTTGAGAGGTTTGAGTCACTGGCAGGTGTGGGGTGAAGGGGTTGAGAGGTTTGAGTCACTGGCAGGTGTGGGGGTGAAGGGGTTGAGAGGTTTGAGTCACTGGCAGGTGTGGGGTGAAGGGTTGAGAGGTTTGAGTCACTGGCAGGTGTGGGGTGAAGGGTTGAGAGGTTTGAGTCACTGGCAGGTGTGGGGGTGAAGGGGTTGAGAGGTTTGAGTCACTGGCAGGTGTGGGGGTGAAGGGGTTGAGAGGTTTGAGTCACTGGCAGGTGTGGGGGTGAAGGGGTTGAGAGGTTTGAGTCACTGGCAGGTGTGGGGGTGAAGGGTTGAGAGGTTTGAGTCACTGGCAGGTGTGGGGGTGAAGGGGTTGAGAGGTTTGAGTCACTGGCAGGTGTGGGGGTGAAGGGTTGAGAGGTTTGAGTCACTGGCAGGTGTGGGGGTGAAGGGTTGAGAGGTTTGAGTCACTGGCAGGTGTGGGGGTGAAGGGGTTGAGAGGTTTGAGTCACTGGCAGGTGTGGGGGTGAAGGGGTTGAGAGGTTTGAGTCACTGGCAGGTGTGGGGGTGAAGGGGTTGAGAGGTTTGAGTCACTGGCAGGTGTGGGGGTGAAGGGGTTGAGAGGTTTGAGTCACTGGCAGGTGTGGGGGTGAAGGGGTTGAGAGGTTTGAGTCACTGGCAGGTGTGGGGGTGAAGGGGTTGAGAGGTTTGAGTCACTGGCAGGTGTGGGGGTGAAGGGGTTGAGAGGTTTGAGTCACTGGCAGGTGTGGGGGTGAAGGGGTTGAGAGGTTTGAGTCACTGGCAGGTGTGGGGGTGAAGGGGTTGAGAGGTTTGAGTCACTGGCAGGTGTGGGGGTGAAGGGGTTGAGAGGTTTGAGTCACTGGCAGGTGTGGGGTGAAGGGGTTGAGAGGTTTGAGTCACTGGCAGGTGTGGGGGTGAAGGGGTTGAGAGGTTTGAGTCACTGGCAGGTGTGGGGGTGAAGGGGTTGAGAGGTTTGAGTCACTGGCAGGTGTGGGGGTGAAGGGGTTGAGAGGTTTGAGTCACTGGCAGGTGTGGGGGTGAAGGGGTTGAGAGGTTTGAGTCACTGGCAGGTGTGGGGGTGAAGGGGTTGAGAGGTTTGAGTCACTGGCAGGTGTGGGGGTGAAGGGGTTGAGAGGTTTGAGTCACTGGCAGGTGTGGGGGTGAAGGGGTTGAGAGGTGCAGTCAACCTTCCAACCGGAAATTGAGACGTGACGGTTGAGCGGTTCTGGTCCACACACCGCCCCACCGCCCACACACCGGCCAGTCACCTCACACACCGCCCACACACCACACACCGCCACACACCGCCACACAGCCCACATCGCCCACCCACACACCGCCCACACGCCCCACACACCGCCCACACACCGCCCACACACCGCCCACACACGCCCACACACACCGCCACACACGCCCACACACCGCCCACACACCCACACACCGCCCACACACCGCCCACACACCCCACACACCGCCCACACACCGCCCACACGCCACCCACACACCGCCCACACACCGCCCCACACACCGCCCACACGCCACCCACACACCGCCCACACACCGCCCACCACCGCCCACACGCCACCCACACACCGCCCACTCACCGCCCACTCACCGCCCACACGCCACCCACACACCGCCCACACACCGCCCCACACACCGCCCACACGCCACCCACACCGCCCCACACCGCCCACACGCCACCCACACACCGCCCACATACCGCCCCACACACCGCCCCACACATCGCCCACACACACCGCCCACACACACTGCCCCACACACCACCCACACACCGCACACACACCGCTCACACACCGCCCACACATCGCCCACACACATCGCCCACACACAGTGCCCATACACCGCCCACACACTGCCCCACACCGCCCACACACCGCCCACACACCGCCCACTAGTACATCGCCCTCCAACCCAGCCCTCTATCACTGTTCTACGCGAGGCGATAAGCTTTACTCCCTGCTACGTAGAGCTTGTCGCTGGAGAGGTAGAGTGACGGTCACTGCTGGCACTGTAGACACTGGTGCTCAAGGACAGCACTGCCCTCACCCTCTAGTAGATAAATCTACATCTACCTGTCCTAAGACATCTGATTCAATGACCTGATAATTGCGTTATAGACGAATGTTCAATGTAGCAGCTCAGTGTAAGAAGGTCATGGTAAGCAAGTCTTGGTAAGCAGGTCTTGGTATGCAGGTCTTGGTAAGCAAGTCTTGGTATGCAGGTCTTGGTAAGCAGGTCTTGGTAAGCAGGTCTTGGTAAGCAGGTCTTGGTAAGCAGGTCTTGGTAAGCAAGTCTTGGTAAGCAGGTCTTGGTAAGCAGGTCTTGGTAAGCAGATCTTGGTAAGCAGGTCTTGGTAAGCAAGTCTTGGTAAGCAGGTCTTGGTAAGCAGGTCTTGGTATGCAGGTCTTGGTAAGCAGGTCTTGGTAAGCAGATCTTGGTAAGCAAGTCTTGGTAAGCAGGTCTTGGTAAGCAAGTCTTGGTAAGCAGGTCTTGGTAAGCAGGTCTTGGTAAGCAGATCTTGGTAAGCAGATCTTGGTAAGCAAGTCTTGGTAAGCAGGTCTTGGTAAGCAGGTCTTGGTATGCAGGTCTTGGTAAGCAGGTCTTGGTAAGCAGATCTTGGTAAGCAAGTCTTGGTAAGCAGGTCTTGGTAAGCAGGTCTTGGTATGCAGTCTTGGTAGCAGGTCTTGGTAAGCAGTCTTGGTAAGCAAGTCTTGGTAAGCAAGTCTTGGTAAGCAAGTCTTGGTAACAAGTCTTGGTAAGCAGGTCTTGGTAAGCAGTCTTGGTAAGCAGGTCTTGGTAGCAGTCTTGGTAAGCAGTCTTGTAGCAGGTCTTGTAAGCAGTCTTGGTAGCTAGTCTTGTAAGCAGGTCTTGGTAAGCAAGTCTTGGTAAGCAAGTCTTGTAGCAGGTCTTGGTAAGCAGATCTTGGTAAGCAAGTCTTGGTAAGCAGATCTTGTAAGCAGGTCTTGGAAGCAGATCTTGGTAAGCAAGTCTTGTAACAGGTCTTGGTAAGCAGGTCTTGGTAAGCAGGTCTTGGTAAGCAAGTCTTGGTAAGCAGGTCTTGGTAAGCAGGTCTTGGTAAGCAAGTCTTGGAACAAGTCTTGTAAGCAAGTCTTGGTAAGCAGTCTTGGTAAGCAAGTCTTGGTAAGCAAAGTCTTGGTAAGCAAGTCTTGGTAAGCAAGTCTTGGTAAGCAGGTCTTGGTAAGCAGATCTTGGTAAGCAAGTCTTGGTAAGCAGGTCTTGGTAAGCAGGTCTTGGTAAGCAGGTCTTGGTAAGCAGGTCTTGGTAAGCAGGTCTTGGTAAGCAAGTCTTGGTAAGCAAGTCTTGGTAAGCAAGTCTTGGTAAGCAGGTCTTGGTAAGCAAGTCTTGGTAAGCAAGTCTTGGTAAGCAAGTCTTGGTAAGCAAGTCTTGGTAAGCAGGTCTTGGTAAGCAAGTCTTGGTAAGCAGGTCTTGGTAAGCAAGTCTTGGTAAGCAAGTCTTGGTAAGCAGGTCTTGGTAAGCAGATCTTGGTAAGCAAGTCTTGGTAAGCAGGTCTTGGTAAGCAGGTCTTGGTAAGCAGGTCTTGGTAAGCAGGTCTTGGTAAGCAGGTCTTGGTAAGCAGGTCTTGGTAAGCAGGTCTTGGTAAGCAAGTCTTGGTAAGCAAGTCTTAGTAAGCAAGTCTTAGTAAGCAAGTCTTGGTAAGCAAGTCTTGATAGCAGGTCTTGGTATGCAAGTCTTGGTAGCAGGTCTTGGTAAACAAGTCTTAGTAAGCAAGTCTTGGTAGCAGGTCTTGGTAAACAAGTCTTAGTAAGCAGGTCTTGGTAGCAGGTCTTGGTAAGCAAGTCTTGGTAGCAGGTCTTGGTAAGCAGGTCTTTGTAAGCAGGTCTTTGTAAGCAGGTCTTGGTAAGCAAGTCTTGGTAGGCAGGTCTTTGTCAGCAGGTCTTTGTAAGCAGGTCTTGGTAAGCAGATCTTTATAAGCAGGGTTTTGTAAGGAGGTCTTTGTAAGCAGGTTTTTGTACGCAGGTCTTTGAAAGCGGGTCGTCAGTAGATGATTCAAAGGCAAGTTTCACTGCCAGTGGTGACACTTTCAAATCGCCTGTGCTCCCTCACCTGGAATATTGCTCAGTGTTGACGGCCCCGTGCCAACTATCAGAGCTCACATAGCCAATAAAGCATTTAAATTACTAGGTATGCCTTAAAGCCTTAATATGTACACAATGGAGCAGAGGAGAGAGAGAGAGAGAGAGAAAGATGGTAATATATACCTGGAAGATACTTGAGGGCTTTGTCCTAAATCTGCACACTGCCATAACAACATACTGAGCGAGACATATGTGAGGGAAATGCAAGATAAACCCAGTTAAAAGTAGGGCTGCAGTAAGCGCAATAAGGGAACACTGTATCAACATCCTTGGCCCAAAACTATTCAATATCTTACCAGAAGATATCAGAAACACTGCTGGGACAAGTCTAGAAGACTTTAAGAGGAAACTGGACAAGTATCTTTACCAGGTGCTAGATCAACCAGGCTGTGATGGATATGTGGGGCAGTGGACCACTAGCAGCAACAGCCTGGTTGACCAGGCAAGCACCAGACAAGCCTGGATCATGACCGGGCTCCGGGAGTAGAAAAGGTATATCAAAAGTGATGCGATGCACACACTACGATGCGATGCACACACTACGATGCGATGCGATAGATGCGATGCGATGCACACACTACGATGCGATACGATAGATGCGATGCGATGCACACACTACGATGCGATACGATAGATGCGATGCGATGCACACACTACGATGCGATGCGATAGATGCGATGCACACACACTGAACGTATACGCGAGATGAATACGGGGGAATACATAGCAACAGAGTTTACAGCTAAAAAACCGAGTGTTGCAAAACAACAAGAGGTGTCTACAGATGTGCACACGCCAACAGGGACACCTTCGGGGGATGATTTTAATGACCAAATCGTAAACAATAAACTCAATGAGCATCGCTTGATAATTGCCGGTGATTTCAAGCATCAATCTCCTCAGGCAGAAAACCCGTAAGTAGCCGGATACCTTAATAGCATGTATAACTGCCTGCTATTATAGCCGGATTCCTTAATAGCATGTATAACTGCCTGCTATTATAGCCGGATTCCTTAATAGCATGTATAACTGCCTGCTATTATAGCCGGATACCTTAATAGCATGTATAACTGCCTGCTATTATAGCCGGATTCCTTAATAGCATGTATAACTGCCTGCTGTTATAGCCGGCTTCCTTAATAGCATGTATAACTGCCTGCTATTATAGCCGGATTCCTTAATAGCATGTATAACTGCCTGCTATTATAGCCGGCTTCCTTAATAGCATGTATAACTGCCTGCTATTATAGCCGGCTTCCTTAATAGCATGTATAACTGCCTGCTATTATAGCCGGCTTCCATAATAGCATGTATAACAACACAGACCACGACCAAGAAACTAAACAGTCCCTGGCGAACCAACACAGATCACGACCAAGAAACTAAACAGTCCCTGGCTAACCAACAATAACTCACATCCACTGACATGAGGCATAACTACGAAACAAACACACAGTGAGCTTAATTTAAGAAAAAAATATAGAAAAAATTAACACTACCGTATTTATAAAGAAATGCAAGCACCTATACTATGTTAACAGATTCAAAGAAATAAAAGGCAGTATCAAAACGGACTGGTGAACACTGTCTCAAATTTTAGGCTCAATCAAAATTGCTGCGAACAAAGAAATTATACTGAGTAGACCTAAGGAACCTCCTATGCAAATTGCTGATACGGTTAATAAACTTAATAACTTCCTGACAGTAACATCCCGAACTCCGCTGCCCAGGTTAGTGATCATCTCAGTAACAGTTATCAAGACTCTACCTTCTTCCCACTAATGTTAGAGTAATTACTTCAACAATAAATGCACTAGCAACAAAGCGGGTAATAAAACACCAACATTCGTACATTAGAAAGCTGCCTATGTAAGTTTCTTGAACTCTAAACTATACATAATCATGAAAATAATTTTTAAAAGGGTGGACAGGTAAGCCAGCGGAAGGCCTCGGTTAAATTACCAAAAGCTCCAGTGGCTGGTCGTCATATGACTGACACTTGTCCTGTTTCCTGACAAATCTTACCTAACCTGACTTAACCCTAAACTTTTCCAAATACAGTCGTGTCGAGTACAACTATAGACCAATATCCAACTTGCCATTTTTATCTAAAATCTTAAAAAAAAAATAGATACATAAACGACTATTTGCATTCATAATTTAAATAAGTACTCTTAAGTCTTGCCATTTGGGCTTCAGGTCGTGAAAAAGTAGACGCTAGACTCAGTCTTTTCAGTTCTAAAAACTAATAAACATACAATGAGCCTCTTTATTTATCTAAGGAGAGATTTTGACACAGATCATAAGAGTATTGACTCAGAGGCCGTGTTATTTACTGACATAAAGTCTTAGCTGACTGATTGACAGATCCCAGCATCTGAGCATCAATGACACTACTTTATGTTGCTATCAATGAAACTACCTCATGTTAGTATCAATGACACTATCTCATGTGACCATCAATGACACTACCACATGTTACTATGAATGACCTCTCAACATATGGGTGCCACAGGGCAGAGTCCTTGACCCACTCTTATTCCTTACATCAGTCACCTACCAAACGCCTCCCAGAAACTTAAACAAGTTCTCTCAGAGAGGAACAGGCAAGACAAGACAAGCCACGGAGGGGGGGGGGAGGTATCTTTAGTTCAAGTACTTTCACCCTTCTCAGTGCGTCATCAGGAGCTGTGCAATGTTGCAAAGGCAGCAACAGGAGAAATGAAGGAAAGTTTCCTCAGATGGTAGTAGCGTGAGTGACTCCCGCCAGCGTCTCTCTCACGCCTTCAATTCATGAGTAATTACACTACTGTGTGTTTAATCCATTGTCAGTGGATGATGGCGACACACATTCATCCACACACAAAAATCATCTATTTTTTTTTTTTGCTTTGCATGACAAACAATGGCGTGCATGGTCACTGTTTGACACTGTTGGTTAATTCTTCTAATATCATAAGAACAAAGGCCAACATAGACAGGAGGAAGAACAAGAAATTTGTAAATTAGAAGAACACACAACAATTTGTTCAAGTTCGTGAGAAGCAAAATAAATGTGAAAGAACTTTTTTAATTAAAACATTTTAAGAGATAGTGTTTTTTTCCTTGAAAATATTTGTCGCTGACGCTACTGTCCTGTCAGAAAACTTACCTTCATTCCTCCTGTTGCTGCCTTTGCAACATTCACAGCTCCTGATGACGCACTCAGAAGTGTGAAAGTACTTGAGCTAAAGATTTCCAAACCCCCGTGGCTTGTCTTACATTAAGATCGTCTGTCTGCGATTGTTTCCAAACAGGCGCGCATACACCGTTTGCTCTTGTTACGATACTGGAGTTTGTTCACCGTAAGTAAGTAAGTAAGTAAGTAAGTAAGTAAGTAAGTTTATTCAGGTATACACAAATACATTTACATAAATTATCATACATAGCAGCATATGTGTAGAGAACCTAGGATAACCCAAAAAAGTCAGACAGAGTGACTTATTTCCATTGGGGTCCTTTAATGGAGTTTGTTCACCGTGTGTATAGTGTATATAGTGTATAGTGCATAGTATGTGCTTAGCATGCGCATTGTATGTGCATAGCATGTGTGGTGTATAGCGGTGTGTCGTTCATATTGGGGGCTATGCACAGAGCACAGTGGTGTTATAGTGACGTGTGTCGTGGGAGGCAGTGACTGCCCTACTCCGTCAGGCCGGCCTGCCTAATCACACATCCCCACACCTCCCTCTCCTCCACCGCCCACCATAAGGACGGGAGACCCCTCTCCTCCCCCCACCACCACTATGAACAACATGCGGTATGTGCCATGTGCCATTTTCCCTACAGCCCCCCGGGCTTACCACACAGTTTGAGGTATGGCAGATGATGCAGCCAGCAGCCACAAAGCCAGGGAACCAGTGCACACAACAATGAAAGAAGAGGCACATGTTAGGTGTGTGGAGAGTTTCGAGCACGCAACAGAGATGGCCTTATTCGTGCACACAATGGGTGTGCAGGATCACATAGGCCCCCAGCAGAGAGCAGCCCACAGCCTCCACAGGCAGATGACAATTCCAATGGCAACCTCCTTACTTGCGTCAACCTTCTCCAGGCATTCAAATCCACTGCTAGCAGTACCCTATCCCACATTCCTAAAGCGGCTCGCTCATATGCAGCAGGGAAATTCACAGACTTTCTTAAGCAGGTGAATGGAGGTTCCACCAATTTAGAAGCCCGAGGCACCATTAAAGCATGGCGCAACCTACTCCTGTTTGGCAATGTCTTTCTTGCAGTTCCTGAAAGATGAGGCAAACTGCTAACCACTTCAGTCATCAAGGCGGTGCGCAACTACTCAAGAACGGATAATTGTGTCCCTCTGCCCCACCATCGCAGGAATCACAGAGGAGACCCAAGAAAAATTCCACTGAAAATGAGAAAATTTGCGCACAGGTTAGCAAAAAAATCGAAGAAGGCAACACAGTGGGAGCAATCAGAATAATTACAAGTGACGACACTGTAGCTCCCAAAGATGAGACCACAGCTCAAGCACTAAGAGACAAGCATCCAACAAGGGACACCATAGCCATCAACAACAACCCTGAGGGAGACCCCATCACTGAACAATTAATTTTGCCAGAATCAGAAGTCTATAAGGCGATAGTGTCATTTCCAGCAAAATCTGCAGGAGGTTACACTGGATTTCGACCACAACACCTCAAAGAGATGGTAAATCCAGTACTCGGTGCATCTGCATCAATTCTTCTCACCGAATTAACAACTTTCGTCAACAACTGCCTGGCTGGGCGAATCCCAGAATAAATTAAACCTTTCTTTTTTGGAGCCTCATTATGCGCTTTGAAGAAGTAGGATGGGGGAATCAGACCCATTGCTGTTGGTAACACCCTTCGCCGCCTAGTTGCCAAAGCAGCAGTAAGAAACATTCGCCTAGAAGCTGCCAGTTTACTCCAGCCACATCAACTGGGCTTTGGGGTCTCTCAAGGCAGTGAAGCCGCAGCTCATGCGGCAAGGGCCTACATCAGGGACCTACCAGAAGACAAGGCCGTAGTCAAACTTGATTTTAGAAATGCCTTTAATATAGTGAAGAGAGATGTGGTCTTGCCGGCCGTTCGGGATCGGTTCCCCAGTCTTTTTCCCTTCATTTCAGCTGGCTATAGCAAACCTTCAACTCTTTTGTTTGGCGAACATGAAATTCCCTCATCAGAGGGTGTTCAGCAGGGTGATCCACTCGCTCCACTTCTCTTGTCCTTGGCAGTAAGAGAACTAACTTCCAGACTACACAGTGAGCTCAATATCTGGTACCTGGATGATGGCACTCTGGCAGGTACTGAAGAGTCCCTGTTATAGGACCTACAACTGGTGAAGACACAGGGAGAAGCCTTAGGACTCATCCTCAATCCCTCCAAGTGTGAAATTATCGAAACAAACCAGGAAATAATCAGTGCTGTGCGAACAATCCTCCCGGAAATCTCTACTACCACTCCATCCAGCACCGCTGGGTCACCAGGCTATTGACACGGTCCTCAAGGACAAAGTGAATGACCTGAAGAGAATGGAGGAGAGAATAAGTGATCTTGGTGCAAATGATGCCCTGTATCTCCTCACAAGGTGTCTTACTATGCCAAGACTCACTTACTTCTTGAGGTGCGCACCCTCTTTTGATAACCCAACACTTGACGAGTATGACACACACCTGAGATCAACCTTTAAGAAGGCACTGAATCTTTCACTAGAGGATCGGCAATGGGAGCAAGCAACCCTCCCAGTAAGACTGTGAGGTATAGGGGTGCGCAAAGCAATGCAGGTAGCTTTACCTGCCTTTCTGTCGTCGTGTTTGGCTTCCAGTGGATTAGCCAAGAAGATTGTCCCCAAACGCTTGAGAGGTGTGGTGGGAGCTCATTGAAGCAGCCATGCGGTGGGACACCCTTGCAGACTCCTCCAGTAGACCAGATTCTCCCAAAGAGCACAAACAGTTCCACTTGGACAAACCGATCATGGAAAAAATCGCCAAAACAATGCTCACTAACGCTTCAGGAAAGGACAAAGCTCGTCTCCTAGCGGTGAAGGCACCACACTCAGGAGATTTCCTTCTAGCCATTCCCAATTCATCCCTGGGCACCCGACTCGACCCACAGGCCATTTGGATTGGTGTTGCTCTTCGCCTAGCTGCCCCCATACTCACCGAACATAGGTGTATTTGCGGCAGGGCGATGGTGGATCAATTCGGACTTCATGGTCTTGTGTGTCACACATCAGAAGGAAAGTATGCTAGACATGAGGAGGTCAACGACATCATAAAGAGAAGCCTCACCACAGCCCGTTGCCCAGCCCAACGGGAACCCCAAGTGCAGAGGTCTGATGGAAGTCAAAAGCGTCCTGATGGAGCCACTATGCTACCCTGGAAGGATGGTAAGCAGATTGCTTGAGACTACACCTGTGCCGCCACAATGGCAGACACCTACTTGCCATACTCCGTAGCTGAAAGGGGTGGAGCTGCCAGCCACAGGGAGACCCAGAAGACCTGCAAATATGAAGATCTTCCCCCTTGCTATAACTTCATCTCAATAGGGTCGGAGACCCTTGGAGTATGGAGCAAGTGTGCTCTAAAGTTTCTCAAATATCTGGGAGAAAAACGCATCATAGAAACCAAGGACCACAGGGCGGCCAGCCTCCTCTTTCAGAGACTCAGTGTTGCGATCCAGAGGGAACTTTTGCTGAAAAAAAAAAATTTTTTTGGAGTGAGATAAACAAGTTAAGAAAGCCTAGGGAACGAATAGATTTGTCAGTTAAAAACAGAGTAAGAGAGTTAGTAGATGGGGAGCTGGAGGTATTGGGTAGATGGCGGAATATTTTGAGGGACTTTTAAATGTCGATGAAAAAAAGGAAACGGTAATTTCATGCACTGGCCAGGTGAGTGTGGGGAAGGTCCGTGAGGCATAACGTAGAATGGGGTAAAGCAGTTGGAACTGACGGGATCATGACAGAAATGTTAAAAGCAGGGGGATATATTGGGTTGGAGTGTGAAAGAGGGGACGGTACCTAAGGATTGGCAGAGAGCATGTATAGTTCCTTTATATAAAGGGAATGGGGATAAAAGAGATTGTAAGAATTATAGGGGAATAAGTTTACTGAGTATACCAGATAAAGTGTACGGTAAGGTTATTATTGAAAGAATTAGAGGTAAGACAGAGAGTAGGATCACAGATGAGCAAGGAGGCTTTAGAGTGCGTAGGGGATGTGTAGATCAAGTGTTTACATTGAAGCATATATGTGAACAGTATTTAGATAAAGGTAGGGAAGTTTTCATTGCATTTATGGATTTAGAAAAGGCATATGATAGAGTGGATAGGGGAGCAATGTGGCAAATGTTGCAAGTGTATGGAATAGGTAGTAAGTTACTGAATGCTGTAAAGAGTTTTTATGAGGATAGTGAGGCTCAGGTTAGGTGTGTGGAGAGAGGAGATTACTTCCCGGTAAAAGTAGGTCTTAGACAGGGATGTGTAATGTCACCATGGTTGTTTAATATATTTATAGATGGGGTTGTAAAAGAAGTAAATGCTAGGTGCTGGGGAGAGGGTGGGATTAAATTATGGGGAATCAAATGCAAAATGGGAGTTGACACAGTTACTTTTGCTGATGATACTGTGCTTATGGGAGATTCTAAAGAAAATTTGCAAAGGTTAGTGGACGAGTTTGGGAGGGTGTTAAAGGTAGAAAGTTGAAAGTGAACATAGATAAGAGTAAGGTGATGAGGTATCAACCGATTTAAATAAAGAAAATTGAATATCACATTGGTTAGAGGGATTATGGAAGAAGTGAATGTTTTCAGATATTTGGGAGTTGACGTGTCAGCAGATGGGTTTATGAAGGATGAGGTTAACCATAGAACTGATGAAGAAAAAAGGTGTGTGTGCGTTGAGGTATCTGTGTAGACAAAAACGTTATCCATGAATGCAAAGAGGGGAATGTACGAAAGTATAGTGGTACCAACACTCTTATATGGGTGTGAAGCATGGGTTGCAAATGCTGCAGCGAGGAGGCGGCTGAGGGCAGTGGAGATGTCCTATTTAAGGGCAATGTGTGGTTTAAATATTATGCAGAAAATTCGGAGTGTGGAAGTTAGGAGGAGGTGTGGAGTTACTAAAGTATTTGTCAGAGGGCTGAAGAGGGGTTGGTGAGGTGGTTTGGTCATTTAGAGAGAATAGATCAAAGTAGAATGACTTGGAGAGCGTATAAATCTGTAGGGAAGGAAGGCGGGTAGGGTCGTCCTCGAAAGGTTGGAGGGAGGGGTAAGGAGTTTTGTGGGCGAGGTCTTGGACTTCCAGTAAGCATGTGTGAACGTGTTAGATAGGAGTGAATGGAGACTAATGGTTTTTGGGATCTGACGAGCTGTTGGAATGTGAGCAGGGTAATATTATGTGAATGGATTCAGGGAAACCAGTTAATTGATTTAGTTGGACTTGAGTCCTGGAAATGGGAAGTACAATGCCTGCACTTTAAAGTAGGGTTTGGGATATTGGCAGTTTGGAGAGACTTCTAAACTGTCGTATCTGAGCTCCTCTGCAAAGACAGTGATTATGTATGAGTGAGGTGAAAGTGTTGAATGATGACGAAAGTATTTTCTTTTGGGGATTTTCTTTCTTTTGGGTCACCCTGCCTCGGTGGGAGACGGCCGACTTGTTGAAAAAAAAAAAAAAAAATATATATATATAATATATATATATATATATATATATATATATATATATATATATATATATAATATATATATATATATATGTATACATATATATATATACATATATATATATATATATATATATATATATATATATATATATATATATATTTTTTATTATTATTAACACATCGGCCGATTCCCACCAAGGCAGGGTGGCCCGAAAAGAAAAACTTTCATCATCATTCACTCCATCACTGTCTTGCCAGAAGGGTGCTTTACACTACAGTTATAAAACTGCAACATTTACACCCCTCCTTCAGAGTGCCGGCACTGTACTTCCCATCTCCAGAACTCAAGTCCGGCCTGCCGGTTTCCCTGAATCCCTTCATAAATGTTACTTTGCTCACACTCCAACAGCACGTCAAGTATTAAAAACCATATGCCTCCATTCACTCTATCAAATACGCTCACACATGCTTGCTGGAAATCCAAGCCCCTCGCACCAAAACTTCCTTACCCTCCCTCCAACCTTTCCTAGGCCGACCCCTACCCCGCCTTCCCTCCACTACAGATTTATACACTCTCGAAGTCACTCTGTCTCGTTCCATTCTCTCTACATGTCCAAACCACCTCAACAACCCCTCCTCAGCTCTCTGGACAATCGTTTTGGTAATCCCGCACCTCCTCCTAATTTCCAAACTCCGAATTCTCTGCATTATATTCACACCACACATTGACCCAGACATGACATCTCCACTGCCTCCAGCCTTCTCCTCGTTGCAACATTCATCACCCATGCTTCACACCCATATAAGAGCGTTGGTATAACTATACTCTCATACATTCCCTCTTTACTTCCATGGACAAGGTTCTTTGTCTCCACAGACTCCGAAGTGCTCCACTCACCCTTTTCCCCTCATCAATTCTATGATTCACCTCATCCTTCATAGACCCATCCGCCGACATGTCCACTCCCAAATATCTGAATACATTCACCTCCTCCATACTCTCTCCCTCCAATCTGATATCCAATCTTTCGTCACCTATTCTTTTGTTATCCTCATCACCTTACTCTTTCCTTTATTCACTTTCAATTTTCTTCTTTTACACACCCTACCAAATTCATCCACCAACCTCTGCAGCTTCTCTTCAGAATCTCCCAAAAGCACAGTGTCATCAGCAAAAAGCAACTGTGACAACTCCCACTTTGTATTTGCTTCTTTATCTTTTAGCCCAACACCTCTTGCCAAGACCCTCGCATTCACTTCTTACAACCCCATCTATAAATATATTGAACAACCACGGTGACATCACACATCCTTGTCTAAGGCCCACTTTTACTGGGAAATAGTCCCCTTCCCTCCTACACACTCTAACCTGAGCCTCACTATCCTCATAAAACTCTTCACTGCTTTCAGTAACCTTCCTCCTATTCCATACACCTGCAACATCTGCCACATTGCCCCCTATCTACCCTATCATACGCCTTTTCCAAATCCATAAATGCCACAAAAACATCTTTACCCTTATCCAAATACTGTTCACCTATATGTTTCACTGTAAACACTTGTCTACACACCCCTACCTTTCCTAAAGGTAGGGGGTGTTATAATATATGATAAATCTCATGGAGCAGGGAGAGAGGGACCTAGTAGCGATCAGTGAAGAGGCGAGGCCAGGAGCTCAGTATCGACCCCTGCAACCATAAATAGGTGAGTTACACACACACAAAATAATATATTATATATTTGTATATATATATATATATTTTTATTATTTTATAAATG
>WNWK01018789.1:0-39136 GCA_009830355.1 Cherax destructor | reverse complement strand
ATTTATGTTATACCTAATATTATTCTGGAATAAATGATATGTAGATAACCTGTGGGGAAGAGGAGCATGGGACCCCATGGGGTCCCATGCTCTTCTTCCCCACAGTCCTTCCTACCTACTTACCTACCTACTTACTTACCTACTTACTTACCTACTTACTTATTTTCTTTCATTCTTTTTCCTTTCTTCTAGTATCCTGGGCATTACTTTTGGTCACAAACTCCTCAAAACCATGAAATTCATCTTCACTGACACTTCCATCTGTGTTAGAGATATCACTTGGGAAGAGAAGAGTCCCAGATTCGCCTGGAGTCAGATATTCCTTACCGCTAGGCATGCTGAACAAGGACTACTGAAATGGCGTTCCCACAATGCACCACTGGCTCCCCGATTTGTTTTATACTGCGCACACTGACCACACAGACCAATTCTCTCACATGTGGGCCTACCAGCTTTCTCCCACTTGATTTGAGGCCACTAGAATTTATGCGTATTAATACGTCCGAAACAGTGGCTCGTAAGATGTATATATACAACCGAAACAGTCAAAGGGTTAAGGCCAACAAAGGCTGGTTCAAAAACTTCAAGAAGCGAAGTGGCATACACAGTGTTGTAAGGCATGGTGAGGGTGCCAGTTCAGATAAACAAGGGGCTGAAAAATTTGTGCGTGACTTTAAAGAATATGTAGAGGCAGAAGAATTTAAACCCCAACAAGTATTTAAGTGTGACAAAACAGGCCTCTTTTGGAAGAAAATGCCAAGGAGGACCTACATCACGCAGGAGGAAAAGGCAATGCCAGGACACAAGCCTATGAAAGACAGGCAAACTCTTATGTTGTGTGGTAACGCTAGTGGGGATTTCAAAGTGAAGCCTTTACTGGTGTATCACTCAGAAACTCCCAGAGTGTTCAAGAAATACAGTGTTGACAAGAGTAAATTGTGTGTGTTTTGGAAGTCTAACCCTAAGGAAATTTTCCTGGAATGGTTTAATCAAGTGTTTGGCCCCAGTGTGAAGAAATATCTATTGGACAATAAATTGGGGCTCAAGTGCCTCCTGGTAATGGACAATGCTCCTGCTCATCCTCGAGACTTGGAAGACCAATTGTCTAAGGATTTCAAATTTGTAACAGTGAAGTTCTTGCCTCCTAACACCACTCCTCTCATCCAGCCCATGGACCAGCAGGTCATTGCAAACTTCAAAAAACTGTACACCAAAGAAATATTTCAAAGGTGCTTTGACATAACCTCAAACTCTGAATTGAACCTAAGAGAGTTCTGGAAAGATCACTTCAATATCTTCCATTGCATAGACCTTATAGATAAAGCTTGGCAGGGATTGACTGCCAGGACGATGAACTCTGATTGGAGAAAGTTGTGGCCAGATTGTGTCCCAGAGAGGGATTTTGAAGGGTTTGGGCCTGACCCTGAGGAGCCTATGGAAGTTGTGGAAAGTACTGTGGCATTGGGGAATTGCATGGGGTTGGATGTGAGTAGCCAGGATGTGGAAGAGTTGGTGGAGGACCACAATGAAGATCTAACCACTGAAGAGCTGCAAGAGCTTGAGCTGCAACACCATCAAAGCAAATCTCAGAAAATTGCTTCAATGAAGGAGGAAGAGAGATGTAAGGTGCCTTCTTCAGAGATTAAGGAGATTTGTACAATGTGGGGTAGGGTGCATTCATTTATAGAGGAAAATCACCTTGACAAAGATGTTGCAATCCGTCTCATCAACATGTTCAATGACAATCTCTTTTCCCATTTTAGGGACATTTTAAAGAGATGCCAGACACTGAGCTCTCTGGACAGATATTTAGTGCAGAAGGTGTGCAGTGACTCTCAAGCTGGTCCTAGTGGGATTAAAAGACAAAGAAGGGAAGTGACCCCAGATGAGAACTTGGTACCTAGAGTCCTTATGAAGGGGGATTCCCCTTCCAAAAAATAAGGTCTCTTCCCTCTCCCCTCCTCCCTCTCTTCCATCCAGCAACATCAGTCATCAATAGAGGTAAGTGTCACATTGAGTTCATTCATTTGTGCATGTAAATCTATCTTTAGGGCACCCCAAAAAAAAAAAATTTGAACTTCTGGGTTTCTGGAACGGATTAATTGAATTTCCATTATTTCTTATGGAGAAAATGGTTTTAGTTTTTGTCGATTTTGGTTTTAGTCGATTCCACGAAAACCAAGGGACCACTGTACCTTGTTTACTGAGTTAACCATTTATTAGGCTGCCACGAGAGACACAGAGAATGTAATAATAATAATAATTAATAATAATAATCGCATGGTAGTAGGTTGGTAGACAGCAACCACCCAGGGAGGTACTACCGTCCTGCCCGGTGACTGTGAAACAGAAACCTGAAACTGTTTTACATGATGGTAGGATTGCTGGTGTCTTTTTTCTGTCTCATAAACACGCTGGATAACAGGTATATCTAGCTACTTCTACTTATACTTTAGGTCACACTACACAGGCATGCACATGCATATACAGTGGTACCTCGAGTTACGATATTTTTTCATTCGTGAATGCTGTTCAAGTGCCATTACCCATAAGGAATAATGTAAAATAGACTAGTCCTTTTACACCCCCAAAAATATACTTACAAAAGCATTTAAAAAAATAAACTTACATAAAAGGGCGATTTTGGGGACCATCGTAACTCGAGGTACCACTGTATATACATACACACATCTAGGTTTTTCTTCTTTTTCTTAATAGCTCTTGTTCTTTTTATTTTCTCTATTGTCCATGGGGAAGTGGAAAAGAATCTTTCCTCCGTAAGCCATGCGTGTTGTATGAGGTGACTAAAATGCCGGGAGCAATGGGCTAGTAACCCCTTCTCCTGTACACATTTACTAAAAAAGAGAAGAAGAGAAACTTTATAAAACTGGGTTGTTTGAATGTGCGTGGATGTAGTGCGGATGATAAGAAAGAGATGATTGCTGATGTTATGAATGAAAAGAAGTTGGATGTCCTGGCCCTAAGCGAAACAAAGCTGAAGGGGGTAGGCGAGTTTCAGTGGGGAGAAATAAATGGGATTAAGTCAGGAGTATCTGAGAGAGTTAGAGCTAAGGAAGGGGTAGCAATAATGTTAAAGGATCAGTTATGGAAGGAGAAGACGGAATATAAATGTGTAAATTCAAGGATTTTGTGGATTAAAATAAGGGTTGGATGCGAAAAATGGGTCATAATAAGCGTGTATGCACGTGGAGAAGAGAGGAGTGTAGAGGAAAGAGAGAGATTTTGGGAGATGTTAAGCGAATGTATAGGAACTTTTGATCCAAGTGAGAGAGTAATTGTGGCAGGGGACCTAAATGCTAAAGTAGGAGAAACATGTAGAGAGGGTGTGGTAGGTAAGTTTGGGGTGCCAGGTGTAAATGATAATGGGAGCCCTTTGATTGAACTTTGTATAGAAAGGTGTTTAGTTATAGGTAATACATATTTTAAGAAAAAGAGGATAAATAAGTATACAAGATATGATGTAGGGCGTAATGACAGTAGTTTGTTGGACTATGTATTGGTAGATAAAAGACTGTTGAGTAGACTTCAGGATGTACATGTTTATAGAGGGGCCACAGATATATCAGATCACTTTTTAGTTATAGCTACAGTGGGAGTAAAAGGTAGATGGGATACAAGGAAAATAGAAGCAGTAAGTAAGAGAGAGGTGAAGGTTTATAAACTAAAAGAGGAGGCAGTTAGGGTAAGATATAAACAACTATTGGAGGATAGATGGGCTAGTGAGAGTGTAGGCAATGGGGTCGAAGATGTATGGGGTAGATTTAAAAATGTAGTGTTAGAGTGTTCAGCAGAAGTTTGTGTATACAGGCAAGTGGGTGCAGGAGGGAAGAAGAGTGATTGGTGGAATGGAAAAATAAACACATAAGCAGTATAATGTGATCCTTTATTGACAACGTTTCGCCCACGCAGTGGGCTTTATCGAGTCACAGACAGATCTACCTGGAAAATGAGCAACATGGAGATATATATAGGGTACAGTCAGGTGGAGAATGCTGGGTCAGGTGGAGAAAGTTGCATGTGACAGTCTTAAAAGTAGTGTGATAGTTAAAAACATAGTGTGACTTAAAGGACCTGCAGTGTACCATTCTTGAGTTCTAGGTGGGATAGCGTTGAAGAAGTTTCTTGGCAATAGGTTCAGCTATGTTGTAGAAGCCGTTGTTCTGGTTGAAGTTGTTGGATATACAGATGAGTGATGATTCTAGGATTCTTCGGTATTGCGTGTTGTCTTCTCTGGCGATGAGTCTTGCGTTTCTGTAGTTGATTAAATGGTTGTGTAAATTTCGGTGTTGAACACAGGCATTTCTTGAGTCGTCAGATCTGCCTGCGTACTGGTGTTCTGAAATGCGTGTTTGTAGGTCTCTGGATGTTTCGCCAACGTATAATTTGCTGCAGCCATTACAAGGGATTGTGTATACCCCTGCCATGGATTGAAGCTTTTCCTGTCTGTTACTGGTAATGTCCTTGATGGTGGTGGATGTGGAGGTGGATACTCGGAATGAGGTCTTAGAAAAAATGTTGGAAACTTGTTTGGAAATGGAGTTGGTGGGAAGGACTATGTATCTCTTCTCAGCAGTGTCTTCTCTGGGTGTGTTGAAGATGTTTAATGCCCGTCGTCTGCAGTCTCTAATGAAGTGACGAGGATAGTGAAGTTTGGAAAAAACTTGTTCAATGGTATTTTATACCATTTATTTCCATCGATTGGTGGAATGATGATGTAAAGAGAGTAGTAAGGGAGAAAAAGTTAGCATATGAGAGGTTTTTACAAAGTAGAAGTGATGCAAGGAGGGAAGAGTATATGGAGAGAAAAAGAGAGGTTAAGAGAGTGGTGAAGCAATGTAAAAAGAGAGCAAATGAGAGAGTGGGCGAGAAGATATCAACAAATTTTGTTGAAAATAAGAAAAAGTTTTGGAGTGAGATAAATAAGTTGAGGAAGCCTAGGGAACAAATGGATTTGACAGTTAAAAATAGGAGAGGAGAGTTATTAAATGGAGAGTTAGAGGTATCGGGAAGATGGAGGGAATATTTTGAGGAGTTGTTAAATGTTGATGAAGACAGGGAAGCTGTGATTTCGTGTATAGGGCAAGGAGGAATAACATCTTGTAGGAGTGTGGAAGAGCCAGTTGTGAGTGTGAGGGAAGTTCGTGAGGCAGTGGGTAGAATGAAAGGGGGTAAGGCAGCTGGGATTGATGGGATAAAGATAGAAATGTTAAAAGCAGGTGGGGATATAGTTTTGGAATGGTTGGTGCTATTATTTAATAAATGTATGTAAGAGGGTAAGGTACCTAGGGATTGGCAGAGAGCGTGTATTGTTCCTTTGTATAAAGGCAAAGGAGACAAAAGAGAGTGTAAAAATTATAGGGGAATAAGTCTGTTGAGTGTACCTGGTAAAGTGTATGGTAGAGTTATTATTGAAAGAATTAAGAGTAAGACAGAAAGCAGGATAACAGATGAACAAGGGGGCTTTAGGAAAGTTAGGAGGTGTGTAGACCAAGTGTTTACAGTGAAACATATAGGTGAACAGTACAGTGGTACCTCGGTTTACGATATTTTTTCGTTCCAGAATGCTGTTCAAGTGCCATTACCAAACGAATTTATCCCCATAAGGAATAATGTAAAATAGACTAGTCCTTTTAGACCCCCAAAAATACACTTACAAAAGCATTTAAAAAAATAAACTTACATAAAAGGGCGATTTTGGGGACCATCGTAAACCGAGGTACCACTGTATTTGGATAAGAGTAAAGAGGTTTTTGTGGCATTTATGGATTTGGAAATGGCATATGATAGGGTGGATAGGGGGGCAATGTGGCAGATGTTGCAGGTATATGGAATAGGAGGTAGGTTACTGAAAGCAGTGAAGAGTTTTTATGAGGATAGTGAGGCTCAGGTTAGAGTGTGTAGGAGGGAGGGGACTATTTCCCAGTAAAAGTGGGCCTTAGACAAGGATGTGATGTCACCGTGGTTGTTCAATATATTTATAGATGGGGTTGTAAGAGAAGTGAATGCAAGGGTCTTGGCAAAAGGTGTGGGGTTAAAAGATAAAGAATCAAATACAAAGTGGGAGTTGTCACAGTTGCTTTTTGCTGATGACACTGTGCTTTTGGGAGATTCTGAAGAGAAGCTGCAGAGGTTGGTGGATGAATTTGGTAGGGTGTGTAAAAGAAGAAAATTGAAGGTGAATATAGGAAAGAGTAAGGTGATGAGGATAACAAAAAGATTAGGTGACGAAAGATTGGATATCAGATTGGAGGGAGAGAGTATGGAGGAGGTGAATGTATTCAGATATTTGGGAGTGGACATGTCAGCAGATGGGTCTATGAAGGATGAGGTGAATCATAGAATTGATGAGGGGAAAAGGGTGAGTGGAGCACTTCGGAGTCTATGGAGACAAAGAACTTTGTCCATGGAAGTAAAGAAGGGAATGTATGAGAGTATAGTTATACCAACACTCTTATATGGGTGTGAAGCATGGGTGATGAATGTTGCAATGAGGAGAAGGCTGGAGGCAGTGGAGATGTCATGTCAGAGGTCAATGTGTGGTGTGAATATAATGCAGAGAATTCAGAGTTTGGAAATTAGGAGGAGGTGCGGGATTACCAAAACTATTATCCAGAGAGCTGAGGAGGGGTTGTTGAGGTGGTTCGGACATGTAGAGAGAATGGAACGAGACAGAATGACTTCGAGAGTGTATAAATCTGTAGTGGAGGGAAGGCGGGGTAGGGGTCGGCCTAGGAAAGGCTGGAGGGAGGGGGTAAAGGAGGTTTTGTGTGCAAGGGGCTTGGACTTCCAGCAAGCATGTGTGAGCGTATTTGATAGGAGTGAATGGAGACAAATGGTTTTTAATACTTGACGTGCTGTTGGAGTGTGAGCAAAGTAACATTTATGAAGGGATTCAGGGAAACCGGCAGGCCGGACTTGAGTCCTGGATATGGGAAGTACAGTGTCTGCACTCTGAAGGAGGGGTGTTAATGTTGCAGTTTTATAACTGTAGTGTAAAGCACCCCTCTGGCAAGACAGAGTTGGAGTGAATGATGATGAAAGTTTTTCTTTTTCGGGCCACCCTGCCTTGGTGGGAATCGGCTAATGTGTTAATAAAAAAAAAAAAAAATCGCTCTGGAGTGCTTTATATGTCAGCTACCAAACCTATACGAAATATGTATGACATTTAACCCTTAAACTGTCCAAACGTAGATCTATGTTTACGTGCATAGTGCTCCGACCTTGATTTTCCGAATAAGAAAGCATGTAAAAAAAATGTAGATCTATGTTCGGAGCACTACGCACGTCAACATAGATCTACGTTTGGACAGTTTAAGGGTTAAAGTGTCCCAGAGTGATTATTAATATTTTATTATTAATTATATTTTATTATTATTATTTTATATTATTATTATTATCACCATCGACAGACCTTGTTCACTGAGCTTAATCATTTCTTAATTAAGCAATGGCAATGATACACCAAGAATGTAAACACAGAGGAACACACCAGCTATCCTCTTTACTGTGAACTTCTTTTGTACTTCTTCCATTTTCCTCTTCCAAGTGCTGCTGCACTTCTAAATCTATTTTCTACTATGGGATGCCCAATAAAGTACAAATTTATAGACGAAATATGTAGTCTTGGAGATTGTTTGATGCTGAGATGCATCACTAACCCCTTTACAATGAACTTCTTTTTATACTTCTTCCATTTTCCTCTTGATTTTCCTCTTCCAAGAGGACAAACAACAAGAAATTTATACAGATATGTAGTTGTGGAGACTGTGAAAGCTAGGGTATTGAGTGGCTGAAAGAAGGAGATTAAAATGCTTGATGCTGAGACGCTGCGCAGCCCGTTCATGACCCAAGTTCTCGTACAGTATACAATAACAACTAATCAGAGAGCCCGTCATAACTCCGAGTTGTCGGTAAAGGAGTACATCGGTAAGTGAGGAGAGGCTGTATCATATTTCTATGTCATTTATATTGTTTATATAATATTAGATCAATTGTGATAGATAAATAAGCTGTAGTTGATATTAGCATTACAGTGGACCCTCGGTTTTCGCCAAATTTTTTTTCAAGAATGCTGCTCAAGTGCCATTACCGAACGAATTTACTTCCTTAAGAAATAATGTCACGTAGGTTAGTCTATTTCAGGCCCCCAAAAATACACTTGCAAAAGCACTTACGAAAATACACTTACATAAATGTTCGAGTTTGGAGATGACCGAAAACCGAGGGACCACTGTAGTATATTGTATTTTCTCCTGCCTCCCGAGACCCAGGAATTCCGCTGGAACAGATTAATGGCATTTCAATTAATTTCAATGAGGAAAATTGATTTGATATACAGTGGACCCCCGGTTAACGGCCATAATTCGTTCCAGAATGCTGTTCAAGTGCCGTTACCGAACGAATTTATTCTCATAAGAAATAATGTAAATTAGATTAGTCCTTTAAGACTAATGTTAAGATTATTTTTGATAGTTTTTATCCTATTTTTTTTTTTTTTTTTTTGCGATCAATACTTACCGAGATATAGAGGTGTAAAGTTGGCAGAAAAGGAGCCACGTATGGCAACAGCAGCGCATGCCGCTCACCGGTACACTTATATTTACTCCTATTCGAAGGTTTCTTGTATTTTCCAATTTTTTTTTTCCAAGTAACTTATGTGGCCTGTGAGACCAAAGTAATGTGCTGTGTACATATATACACTCGTTGTATGCTACACAATAACTGCACAAACATTATTATCATTATATTGTTTACAGAACTTGTTTACACAAACCAACAATGCAAAAAAATTTTTATTACTATTGTTCTATAATATATACAGTGGTACCTCGGTTAACGATATTTTTTCGTTCCAGAATGCTGTTCAAGTGCCATTACAACGAATTTATCCCATAGGAATAATGTAAAATAGACTAGTCCTTTTAGATCCCCAAAATACACTTACAAAAGCATTTAAAAAAAATAAACTTACATAAAAGGGCGAGTTTGGGGACCATCATTAACCGAGGTACCACTGTATACACATACAGTGGTACCTCGATTAACGATGGTCCCCAAACTCGCCCTTTTATGTAAGTTTAATTTATTTAAATGCTTTTGTAAGTGTATTTTTAGGGGTCTAAAAGGACTAGTCTATTTTACATTATTCCTTATGGGGATAAATTAGTTTGGTAATGGCACTTGAACAGCATTCTGGAACGAAAAAATATCGTTAACTGAGGTACCACTGTATATAATGAATGGACACTTTCCATCAACTTCCCTTAGCACTTGAAGCTATGTGTGTGAGTGGACATCTAAATTTGCTGAGTCAGGGTATGGCAGCTGTCAAAATGACATATTATACCATTACTCACCACCCCCACTGCTGTCAACCTGTCAACACAAAAGGGTTCCCATGTCTTCTTCCCCACAACCTCCTTCCTAGCTTCCTTTCTTTCTTCATTCCTTCCTTCCTTTCTTACTTATTTCCTTCCTTGCTCATCTCTTCCTTCCTGCCTTCCTTTCTTACTTCTTTTGTTCCTTCCTTCCTCTCATCTCTCCTTCCTTTCTTTCTTTCTTCCTTTCTTCTTTCCTTCCTTCCTTCCTTTCCTCCTTCCTTCCTTCTTTCCTTCCTTCCTTTCATCTCTTCTTTCCTTCCTTCCTTTCATCTCTTCTTTCCTTCCTTCCTTCCTCTCATCTCTTCTTTCCTTCCTTCCTCTCATCTCTTCCTTCCTTTCTTCCTTCCTTCCTTTCTTTCTTTCTTTCTTCCTTCCTTCCTTTCTTCCTTCCTTCCTTCCTTCCTTCTGGTATCCTGGGCATTGCTTTCAGTCACAAACTCCTCAAAACTATGAAATTCATCTTCAGAGACACTTCCATCTGTGTTAGAGCTATCACTGGGGAAGAGAAGAGTCCCAGATTCGCAGGGGAGTCAGGAATTTCTTACCGCTAGGCATGCTGAACATGGACTACTGAAATGGCTTTCCCACAATGAACCACTGGCTGCCCGATTTTTTTTATACTGCGCATACTGACCACACAGACCCATTCTCTCACATGTGGGCCTACCAGCTTTCTCCCACTTGATTTGAGGCCACTAGAATTTATGCGTATTAACCCTTAAACTGTCCACACGTAGATATACGTTCACTCGCGTAGCTGACCGAGTATTTTGAGAAAAAAATAAATTGTTCTTTTTCTTTAAAATGAAGAGTGCATTTTGTTTGTCATTCCCACATTTTGTAATACTACACACACTGAGTGCACAGACCCATTCTCTAATCTCTAGGCAACTCAGGCTTATCGTGGCAAGGTTAAAAGCATTTGAAAAAAAACGTAGATCTACGTTTGGTCAGCTACGCGAGTGAACGTATATCTACGTGTGGACAGTTTAAGGGTTAATACGTCTGAAACAGTGGCTCATAAAACGTATATATACGACCGAAACAGTCAAAGGGTTAAGGAAATTGATTCAGAGGAGGAGGATGGACAGGGTGAGGTAGTAACTTCTTCAGAGATTAAGGAAATGTGTTCTATGTTGACTAAGTTACAGACATTTGTTGAAAAACGCCACCCTTAGCAAACTGAAATAAGCCATCTCTGCAACCAGTTCAGTGACAGAACCATGTTGCCCCTCAGGAAAATGTTAAAGAGGTGCCAGAAACAGAGCACACTGGACAGTTACTTTTCTAGACAGGGGTCTAGTGACTCTCAAGCTGGTCCTAGTGGCATTAAAAGAAAAAGAAGAGAAGTAACCCCAGATAAGGACTTGTTACCTGAAGTCCTTATTGAGGGGGATTCCCCTTCCAAACACTAACCCCTCCCCCTGTCCTCCTCCCTATATTCCAAATGCCAACAACTCTCTTCAATAAAGGTAAGTACAGTGGACTCCCGCCTAATGAGCACCCTGGAAATCGTACAATTATGTAAGTATAATATTGTAAGTGCTTGTGGAAGTGTATTTTTGAGGGTCTGAAATAGACTAACCTACGTGACATTATTTCTTAAGGAAGTAAATTCGTTTGGTAATGGCACTTGAGCAGGCTTCTGGAATGAATTTTGCTCGTTAGGCGGGGATCCAGTAAATGTTATTTTAAATGTTTAATTATAAATTTATTACTTTATGTATCTATTTATAATTGTTTTGTAGTATATGTAAAACTATAGGTAATCTTCACAAAATTAATTTTTTGTGAATATTTTTGGGTGTCTGGAATGGATTAATTGTATATTTACATCATTTCTTATTGGAAATAAAGGTTCAGAAATCGGCCAGTTCAATTTTAGGCCTAGCTCCTGGAATGGATTAGGGCCGATTTCCAGGGGTCCACTGTATATGAATAGTGGCAAGTAATCTAGATTTCCTGCTTTGTTTTTTAATGATTTAATGATGAGTGAGACTTCACTAGAATTAATTGGAACTAGATATGGAGAATTTTGGTAGTTGCCAGTGAGGTAGTCTTTCGGCTGGGTATTTGAGCTTGGAATTTTACTTGCTAGCTTTGATCCTACAGTAGAGAAGAAGACATTAAATTTGTTGGCCGCATCTATAGGCTGTATGTGATGTTTATCTGGTTTAGTTAAGTTTATCTCTCTGTTTCCAGATGGTTTCCTAGAGCCCGAAATTTTGGAGAGGGTTTACCAGGTACTTTTCATATCACCTTTTACTTCAATAAATCTATTTTTGTAATACATTTGCTTTGATTTTCGTATTAGTTTTGAGAGTATTGATGTGTACTGTTTAGCCAGTTCTTCAGTAATCAGGCCTAATCTGAACTGTTTTTCAAGTTGGTGCTTTTTATCAATAGATTTGAGGATACTATTTGTTAGCCATGGGCTGTTTAATTTTTTTTCTGTGATCTGCTTTGTTTTGATCAGACAATGCATGTTATAGAGGTTTAGGGTTTTACGTAAAAAAGTTTTAACATCTTTGTCAATATTATTGCTGTCAGCTAGCTCTCTCTGCCAATCAATGTCACTTAGTGCTAATATTAAATTATTTACCGATGTCTCATCATGAAGGTGAAATGTGATCTTTCTCAGTTCTTGAGGCAATTTACATAAGTTGGTTATGAGAAAGGTGAGGTAGTGGTCTGTAGTGTTGTCTGTGATTATACCTGCTTGCAGTGGGGATATCATGTTGGTCCAGATATGGTCAAGTAATGAGGCACTTGACTCAGAGATTTTTGTTGGCTTAGTTATACAAAGAGTTAAGCAGTTGTTCATAGTGTTTGTGAAATCAGCTACTGGAGGGTCAGCTACTTGGATGAGGTTTATGTTGAAGTCTCCTGTAAGTATCAGGTGATGTTTGTTTAACTCTGACTCAGTTATCATGTTTCTAAGGTTACTACTAAAAGTGTAAGTATTTGTCTGTGGTAGTCTGTAGACTGCTCATACTGTTACAGGTTTCTTAAGGTTTTTTTGATGTGAATTTAGCTATTATATATTCTCCGTTGTCATCCTTTGTGCAAGTAGATTTCACACACTACAGTTCATCAGAGTAATAGATGGCAGTGCCTCCTCCTGGTTGGTCAGGCCTGCAGTTATGTATAGCTGTGTAACAAGGTATGGTAAATACGTCTGTCAAATTTTGTTTGAGTCAGCAAGTTTTAGTAAGAATAATGAAAGTTATAGTAGCATTTAGAAACTTCAGTAATGCAAGGAGGTCCTCATAGTGTTTACTCAATGATCTAACTTTATAGTTAAAAACTAATGTTCTTGCTGGCAATGAGTAGAGTTTTAGCCTGACTAGCAGTGTAGTAATGGCAATTACTGTTAAGATTATATGTGCAGTTCAATAAGAGATTGATATCAGGATCGATATTTGCATTCATAAGGGTTGCAATTATAAAAAAACAAAAAAAAATATTTTGCTGTTAACCACTAACAAATATGAATACAGTGGACCCTCGCTATTCGAACACTCCAAACTCGCCCTTTTATGTAAGTTTATTATTGTAAGTGCTTTTATAAGTGTATTTTTGGGGGTCTGAAACGGACTAATCTAATTTACATCATTCCTTATGGGAATAAATTCGTTTGGTAACAGCACTTGAACAGCATTCTGGAATGAAGATTGTTCGAAACTCGAAGGTCCACTGTATATGGACTAAGATACAGTCATACCTCGGTTAACGATGGCGTCAGATAGCAATAAATTTGGTTAGCGATACATTTTTACATCAAAATAGTGACTCCGTTTACGATGATTGCTTTGGTTTACGATGTTTGTCCTGGACGCATCCGCGTGGCGCCCAGCTGTGTGGGCACTCCAGGGAGAGTCAGTGTGCTATTTTTTACAAGCGAGAGCGACCACCACCCACTCCACCCACGCATTCATACCAGTATATTGTCATTATTCCACTGTTTTTAGTGCTTGCAACTGCTAAATAAGCTACCATGGGTCCAAGGAAAGCTCCTAGTGCTAAGCCTGTGGTAAAGAGGCTCAGAAATACAGTAGAACTGAAGAAGGAGATAATAGAAAAATATGAAAGTGGAGTGCGTATCACTGAGCTGGCCAGGCTGTATGGTAAAGCCTATTCTACCATTGCTACCATTGTGGCCAAGGGAAATACATGTAAAATCAAGGAAGCTGTTGTTGCGAAAGGTGCATATGTGATCACAAAACAGAGATCGCAAGTGCTGGAAGATGTGGAAAATTTGTTGTTGGTGTGGATCAACGAGAAACAGTTAGCAGGAGATACTGTTTCGCAGGCAATAATATGTGAAAAAGCAAGGCAGTTGCATGATGATCTCGTTAAGAAAATGCCTGCAACGAGTGCTGAAGTGAGCGAATTTAAAGCCAGCAGAGGCTGGTTTGAAAAATTGAAGAATCGAAGTGGCATACATAGTGTTGTGAGGCATGGTGAGGCAGCCAGTTGTGACAAAAGTGTTGCTGAAAAATATGTGACTGAATTCCAGGAGTACATAGAGGCTGAACAATTCCTCCCCCAACAAGTGTTTAATTGTGATGAAACAGGCCTGTTTTGGAAGAAAATGCCCAACAGGACCTTCATTACTCAAGAGGAAAAGGCACAGCCAGGACATAAGCCTATGAAAGACAGGCTAACTTTGATGATTTGTGCTAATGCCAGTGGTGATTGCAAAGTGAAGCCTTTACTGGTGTATCTTTTTGAAAATCCCCGAGTGTTTGGCAGATGCGGTATCACCAAATCTAACTTGTGTGTGATGTGGAAGTCTAACAAAAAGGCATGGGTCACAAAGGACATTTTCTTAGAGTGGTTCAATGGAGTGTTTAGCCCCAGTGTGAAGAAATATCTCCAGGAAAATAATTTGCCACTTAAGTGCCTCCTGATAATGGACAATGCTCCTTGTCATCCTCCAAACTTGGTAGAGAAAATTGTGGAGGACTTTAAATTTATCAAAGTGAAGTTCTTGCCCCCTAATACCACTCCTCTCCTCCAGCCCATAGACCAGCAGGTCATTTCCAACTTTAAAAAACTCTACACCAAAGCAATGTTTCAAAAGTGTGTTGATGTGACCACAGACATGAATATAACCCTAAGAGACTTTTGGAAAAACCATTTCCATATCCTGCATTGTGTACATCTTATAGGTAAGGCTTGGGAGGGAGTGACTACCAGGACTTTGAACTCTGCCTGGAGAAAATTGTGGCCAGACTGTGTCCTAGAGAGGGATTTTGAAGGTTTTGGGGCTGAGCCTCAGCACCATGAGCCTGAGCCTGAGCCTGTTGTGGAAGAAATTGTGGAACTGGGCAAGTCCATGGGGTTGGAGGTGAGTGGTGAGGATGTTGAACAGTTGGTGGAGGAGCACAAGGAAGAGCTAACCACTGAAGATCTGCAAGAGCTTTAACAGCAACTGCAACAAGAGACCACAGGTCAGGACAATGGTTCAGAGGAGGAGGAGGTGGAACAGAGATGGAAGAAGGTGCCTTCTTCAAGGATTAGAGGGATCTGTGCCAAATGGAGTGATGTGCAAGGCTTTATGGATGAATATCACCTTAACCATGCTGTTGCAGGCCGTGCTGGCAACCTGTACAATGACACAGTGGTGTGTCATTTCAGGGATGTGTTAAAGAATTGCCAGACACAGAGCTCCCTGGACAGATTTTTGGTTAGAGAGGGGTCCAGTGACTCTCAACCTGGTCCTAGTGGCATTAAAAGAAAAAGGCCAGTAACCCCAGAAAAGAACTTGCCACCTGCAGTGTTAATGGAAGGGGATTCCCCTTCCAAACACTAGCATACTATACTCCATCCTTTCCCCTCCTCCACACATCAACAACTCTTCAATAAATGTAAGTGACATGTTATTGTACTATATTTACATGTATTTCTTTAATTTTCATTAAATTGTGTATTATTTAATGTCAAAAAGTTCTAAAAAATATTTTATTTTACTACTTTTGGAAGTCTGGAACGGATTAATTTTATTTCCATTATTTCTTATAGGGAAAATTGATTCGGTTAACAATTGATTCTGTTACAGATATGCCCTCTCTGACGGATTAATATCGTTAACCGAGGTATGACTGTAATTAGTTTAAACCTAAAAATAAAGGAACTACTGAATATAAAAGTGAAACAATGAAAATAAAACACTTTAACAACTGAATTAGCACCTTAAGAAGCACCTTATGTGACTAATTAACTAGGAATCAATTACTGTTATTCACTAACAAATATGAAAATATGGGTTAAGATTAATATTAAAGCTAAACATGTAAGAGGCACTGGGTAATAGATTCAATGAAAAGTTTACTCTTTAGCACTTGGTTTAGTACCTTTTTTTTTTTTAACACTAATGATGCTATGTAACATACATTTTTAAGAATACGTATAGTGATACCTCGAGTTACGAGCAGCTCCCAACTTGAACAATTATGTAAGTGTATTTTTGTAAGTGCTTTTGTAAGTGTATTTTTGGGGGTCTAAAACGGATTAATCTAATTTTCATTATTCCTTATGGGGACAAATTCGTTCAGTATCGGCACTCCAACAGCCTTCTGGAACGAATTAAGTTCATAACTCGAGGTACCACTGTATTGTAAAACATACACTTATAACAATATGGTAAATAATTACTTATGACACACAGTCAGACAAATAAAAGGACAGTGTATATTGTATTACAGCACTGTACATGGTTGATATTATGTTGAGATAAGGCTTAACAAGATTCAGACAAACCAGTGATTGTGAGGAAATATGCTAGTTCTTGTTCATTTGTTATTTCAAACCTACGACCCAAGTCTGATAATTTTACCATGATAATGCCATGACGCGTAAAACACTGTTTGATTGCTACATTGTTATCTCGTTTAAGTTTTCGAAGTCTGTATAGTAGGTTCTGTCGCCTTTTAGTTAGGCACTCATTAACATACACATTACTCATTTTCTTTTTACATCAATGAATTGAATCTTCCCATAACACTTCGCTTTTGACCTGGCCTGCCTAGCAATTGGGCTTCCTTGATATCGCTGGTTTTAATGTTAATTTGTATCTCCTTTTATTAGCTGAAGTGCTTTGTTAGTGTAATTGTCATGTCTGGGGATCAACAGCAGCAACTCACCTAAAGCCAATAATAACCCAACAAAAAGTCGCAGTAAGAATTATCATGCAATGCTATCCTAGACAACACCCCCCCACTCTTCAAAGACCTAAACTTACTGTACAGAACATTCACACCTACTACTGTGCAACATACATTTACAGAACCATAAATTCTAATATTAACCCTGAACTAAAACACTTCTTGATAGTTGCAACAGGACCCATAGACACAATACCAGACACAAAAATCTCTATGACATTCCTCGTGTCCAGCTAAACCTCTACAAAAATTGAATGTATACAAAGGGGCCTAAAATTTGGAACTCCCTGCCTGACAACTAGAACCGCAGACTCGACCACCATTTTCAAAACTACTTTTAAAAAATATTTTATCTCCCTAGCACACCACATCATTAGCTAACCAAATGAAAACCACTTAATTCTCTTTTTTGTATCTTGAACACATCCAAAACAATATACAGTGGACCCTCGGTTAACGAATACCCCGGAAATCGTGCAATTATGTAAATATAATTTTGTAAGTTCCTGTGGAAGTGTATTTTTGGGGGTCTGAAATAGACTAACCTACGTGAAATTTTTCCTTAAGGGAGTAAATTCGTTCGGTAATGGCACTTGAGCAGACTTCAGGAGTGAAGTTTTTACGAAACTCGGGGGTCCACTGTACAGTGGAACCCCGGTTAACGAAAAAAATTCATTGCAGAAGCCTGCTCAAGTGCCATTACGAAGCAATTCAGTAGACCCTCATTTAGCACGGTAGTTATGGTCCTAAAAACATCGTGTTAGGTAAAATCGTGTTAGATAATTAAAAGAACATATGGGAAAAATAGGGTTACAGTCCTGAGAGTCC
Organism: Cherax destructor; assembly: GCA_009830355.1. NCBI lineage: Eukaryota > Metazoa > Arthropoda > Malacostraca > Decapoda > Parastacidae > Cherax > Cherax destructor. The sequence continues at coordinate 21,738 of WNWK01018789.1, read as the reverse complement.
CCAAAAAGCCAAACAAGTTTTTTTTAGACCAACAGATCTTACAAATATAAAAGAGAATATGTAATTGTAGTTCATTATCGTGATGTATTATGTTGTTTTTACTGCTTAAGACTACAAATGTAACAGAAATAATAGTATTTACCTTAAATTGTGGGTGCTGATGTTTGTGGATGATTGTGAAGAGAGTGGAGAGTTATGCTGTGGCCCTACTGGGCTGAGGTGGATAGTAGAGATTCTGGAACTGAAGTCGATAGTTGTACTGAGTGTCTCTAACTTTAATAAAGTCATTCAGTCAGTCAGTCAAGTCATTCATTAAGTCAGTCAAGTCATTCATTAAGTCAGTCAAGTCATTCATTAAGTCAGTCAAGTCATTCATTAAGTCAGTCAAGTCATTCATTAAGTCAGTCAAGACATTCAGTAAGTCAGTCAAGACATTCAGTAAGTCAGTCAAGACATTCAGTAAGTCAGTCAAGACATTCAGTAAGTCAGTCAAGACATTCAGTAAGTCAAGTCATTCAGTAAGTCAGTCAGTCAAGTCATTCAGTCAGTCAGTCAGTCAGTCAAGTCATTCAGTCAGTCAAGTCATTCAGTCAGTCAAGTCATTCAGTCAGTCAAGTCATTCAGTCAGTCAAGTCATTCAGTAAGTCAGTCCAGTCAGTCAGTAAGTTAGTCACACAAACTTATGTTTACATCTTTTTATGTGTACAAAGTAACACTTCATTACAGCCACAGGTTATGTCTTGCTAATATCTTTTCTTCTTTAATTCTAAGACTTAATAAATGCTTAAACATTTTCTTGCCACTTTGAGCAACACTGGTATGCCTACTGGGTGACATGATTGCTTGCAGATACAAGATATAGTAATTTAAAGATCAAAATACAATTCACTCTTTTATTCTTGACAAACACAGCTGGCTTGCGCGTATGGAATACGAATGCTGGGATGGTGGGGTGTTGTTGGGGAGGGTAGCATGGGAAGGCGGGTGGTCTCCCAGCTGTTCCACAACATTAGCACCGGCCGCTTAAGGGAATGGTTGTTTTTTCTTCCTGCAAACTGTAAGTAAATTTATTCAGGTATACACAGATACAGTTACAAAAATTATCATACAAAGCAGCATATGTGTAGAGAACCTAGGATAACCCAAACTTTGGGTTATCCTAGGTTCTCTAGGATAACACTTTGGGTTATCCTAGGTTCTCTACACATATGCTGCTTGCATGATAATCAATGTAACTATCTCTGTATACCTGAATAAACTTAGTTTGTGCGAAGGAAAAACAAATTCCCTTTCCTCAAAGCATGAGGATTCTTACAGCGTAAATAACCATGGGCTTACACTTGAAATCACCTGATGCATTACCCAAAAGGAGCAAGGTGAAGCGATCCTTTGCTGTCTTGAAGCCTGGTGCACTTTTCTCTTGCTGACTGATATAAGTTCATGTTGGCATTTTCTTCCAGAAAACACTTGTCTCGTCAGCATTAAACACTTGTTGTGGCTCATAGCCACCCTTAGTAGGACCCCCACTGACTCAATGGTTTAACCTACTGCAGGCGACCGCGGGCTCAAAAATTTTCCCTCCAGCGAATCGCGTAATATAAGGTTTACGTGTGTTAGATAAAATGTGCCACAATTCTTCAATCGCGTAATACCCAAAACGCGTAACATAAAGTCGTGCTAAATGAGGGTCTACTGTACTTCCTTAAGAAAAAATGTCATTTAGGTTAGTCTATTTCAGACCCCAAAAAATACACTTCCACAAGCACTTACAATATTATACTTACATAATTGCACGATTTCCGGGGTGTTCGTTAACCGGGGTTCCACTGTAGTCATACTCTCGTTATCTGTAATTCTCCCTAATTTACACTTACACTCACCCAAATGACTGTAAACATAAAATTCATAATACAGTGGTACCTCGACTTACGATATTAATCCGTCAGAGGGGCATATCTTAAGGCAAACAATCGTTACCGAATCAATTTTCCCCATAAGAAATAATGGAAATAAATTTAATCCGTCCAAGACTTCCAAAAGTAGTTAAATAAAATATTTTTTAGAACTTTTTGACATTAAATAATACACAATTTAATGAAGAATAACTAAATACACATGTAAATATTGTACAATAACATGTCACTTACATTTATTGAAGAGTTGTTGATGTGTGGAGGACGGGAGGAGGGGAGAAGGTGGAGTAGTATGCTAGTGTTTGGAAGGGGAATCCCCTTCCATTAACACTGCAGGTACCAAGTTCTTTTCTGGGGTTTCTTCCCTTTTTCTTTGAATGCCACTAGGACCAGCTTGAGAGTCACTGGACCTCTTTCTAACAATAAATCTGTCCAGGGAGATCTGTGTCTGGCGATTCTTTAACACATCCCTGAAATGACACACCACTGTGTCATTGTACAGGTTGCCAGCACGGCCTGCAACAGCATGGTTAGGGTAATATTCATCCATAAAGCCTTGCACATCACTCCATTTGGCACAGATCTCCCTAATCCTTGAAAAAGGCACCTCCTTCCATCTCTGTTCCACCTCCTCCTCCTCCTCTGAACCATTGTCCTGACCTCTGGTCATATGCACATATCCACAGCAAAATACACTTATTGATATCTGTGATTCTCCTTAATTTGCACATTACTAACCACAGCAAAATACACTTATTGATATCTGTGATTCCCCTTAATTTGCACAGTTCTAACCAAAATTCTAATACAACTATTGCTTCATAATACTTAAGCTAGTCATAAGTTTGCCTAAGACACTCCAATATAGAAACTATATTATGCCAATATATCACCTTTATCATTAATATATAAACTAATTGCTAACTTCTTATACTAATTGTTAAATTCTCAATGTTTAAATTCCAGTACCTAAATTTTGTAAACCTAACCTTACAATCTGTATATTCATTGTATAGCTATTGAGTAAGACCTATCATAAGACTGCCTGAAAAGCCTAGGCATACCTAGGCATATTATTGGCCATCTTGTAATATCAACTTTAATGTAAAACTATAAGTACCCCCCACCTTGTATTACACGAAATAAAGAAGCTTGTGCAGATCTTCAGTGGTTAGCTCTTCCTTGTGCTCCTCCACCAACTGTACCACATCCTCACCACTCACCTCTAACCCCATAGACTTGCCCAATTCCACAATTTCTTCCACAACAGACTCAGGCTCAGGGTTCTGAGGCTCAGCCCCAAAACCTTCAAAATCCCTCTCTAGGACACAGTCTGGCCACAATTTTCTCCAGGCAGAGTTCAAAGTCCTGGTAGTCACTCCCCCCCAAGCCTTACCTATAAGGTTTACACAATGCAGCATATGGAAATGTTTTCCAAAAAGTCTCTTAAGGTTATATTCATGTCTGTGGTCACATCAAAGCACTTTTGAAACATTGATTTGGTGAAGAGTTTTTAAAGTTGGAAATGACCGGCTGGTCTATGGGCTGGAGGAGAGGAGTGGATAGGGGGCAAGAACTTCACTTTGATGAATTTAAACTCCTCCACAATTTTCTCTACCAAGTTTGGAGGATGACAAGGAGCATTGTCCATTATCAGGAGGCACTTAAGTGGCAAATTATTGTCCAATAGATATTTCTTCACACTGGGGCCAAACACGCCATTGAACCACTCTAAGAAAATGTCCTTTGTGAACCATGCCTTTCTGTTAGATTTCCACATCACACACAAGTTAGACTTGCTGACACCGCATCTGCCAAACACTCGGGGGTTTTCAAAAGATACACCAGTAAAGGCTTCACTTTGCAATCACCACTGGCATTAGCACAAAGCATCAAAGTTAGCCTGTCTTTCATAGGCTTATGTCCTGGCCGTGCCTTTTCTTCCTGAGTAATGAAGGTCCTGTTGGGCATTTTCTTCCAAAACAGGCCTGTTTCATCACAATTAAACATTTGTTGGGGAGAACTGCTCAGCCTCTATGTACTCCTGGAATTCAGGCACATATTTTTCAGCCACATTTTGCAGAACTGGCTGCCTCACCATGCCTCACAACACTATGTATGCCACTTCGATTCTTAAATTTGTGAAACCAGCCTCTGCTGGCTTTAAATTCGCTCACTTCAGCACTCGTTGCAGGCATTTTCTTAACGAGATCATCATGCAACCTGCCTTGCTTTTCACATATTATTGCCTCCAAACAGTATCTCCTGCTAACTGTTTCTCGTTGATCCACACCAACAACAACCTTTCCACATCTTCCAGCACTTGTGGTCGTGTTTTGTGAACACAGATGAACCTTTTGCAACAACAGCTTCCTTGATTTTACGTGAATTTTCTTCCACAATGGTAGCGATGGTAGAAAAGGCTTCCACCCACCAAATCATATTTAAGTTTCCCCCCACGGCGCCCCTACTACCTTCCCTCCGATCCAGAAGCCAGCCCACCACCACTCACTCGAGTGTTTTGTTTGTTCATTATTTGTTATTAAACTACAGTATAACATGTCGTAGTACTATATAGTACAATATTTTACTATGTTTTCATGCGTTTATGATTGTTCATGGTTCAATAGGTTAAGGAAGCAGTAAGTAATGAATGTACTAAATAAAGGTTATCTATCTATTACATTTATTCCAAATTGATATCAGAAACATGATAAATACCTAGAACTGTAATAAAGATGCTGAAATGAATAATACAGTGGTACCCCGACTACGATGGTCCCCAAACACACCCTTTTATGTAATTTGGGGATTTTTTAAATGCTTTTGTAAGGTAATTTTGGGGTCTAAAGGACTAGTCTATTTTACATCATTTCTTATGGAGATAAATTCGTTTGGTAATGGCACTTGAACAGCATTCTGGAATGAAAAATATCGTAAGTCGGGAACACTGACAGTCACCCTTGGTTTGCTTGCCCCAAAAGTTTTAGTTTTTGGTTTTCGCACTTTTTTCGGGGAAAATTTGTCTTAGTTTTCGCCGATTGTTTTAGTTTTCACTGACCGTATGGGACCTGTCCACAGTGCCACGCACATACAAAGGCCGTAGGCCCGCCACCCACACACCTCCCACGCACATTGTCACGCAGCTCAGCATTGTTTACGCTTGAGTGAACATCACCCCAGGAGTTTATACAAAACATTTATTAACATTCATTGTTTTTGGGCCTTGATTATTGTGTGTGACTACTAAATAAGCTACCATGGGCCCAAAGAAAGATCCTAGTGCCAGTCCTTTGGTAAAGAAAGTGAGAAACACGATGGAGTTTAAGAGTTTAGCAGGCATGCAGGGAGTGTGCATGTATGCAGGGAGTGTAGCATGTATGCAGGGAGTGTAGCAGGTATGCAGGGAGTGTAGCATGTATGCAGGGAGTGTAGCAGGTATGCAGGGAGTGTAGCATGTATGCAGGGAGTGTAACAGGTATGCAGGGAGTGTAGCATGTATGTAGGGAGTGTAACAGGTATGCAGGGAGTGTAGCAGGTATGCAGGGAGTGTAACAGGTATGCAGGGAGTGTAGCAGGTATGCAGGGAGTGTAGCATGTATGCAGGGAGTGTAGCATGTATGCAGGGAGTGTAACAGGTATGCAGGGAGTGTAGCAGGTATGCAGGGGAGTGTGCAGGTATGTAGGGAGTGTAGCATGTATGCAGGGAGTGTAGCAGGCAGGGAGTGTAGCAGATAAATTGTTTGGTAATGGCACTTGAACAGCATTCTGGAATGAAAAAATATCGTAAGTCGGGGTACACTGTAGTATATGCCATATATGAGGGGTAAAGAGGCAGGCACAGACCGCACCATATGAATGTTTACATCAGGGTAACATGCCTAAATCACTCTTGTTATAAGAACAAATGCAAAAATAGCATTTATTATTTTTATAATAATAATAATTTATAATAATTGATCTGGAACACTTTAAATGTCATCAGTATTTTTTAGCTGACATTTAGAGCACTCCACAGCAATTATTATTAATTATTATTAGTATTTATTATTATTAATATTAATATTATTATTTTCTTACAATATATTGTAGGGAAATAATAATAATAATAATAATAATAATAATAATAATAATAATAATAATAATTAATAATAATTGCTGTGGAGTGCTCTAAATGTCAGCTACCAAATACTGATAACATTTAAAGTGCTCCAGATCAATTATTATAAATTATTATTATTCTAAAAACAATAAATGCTATTTTTGCATTTGTTCTTACGACAAGAGTGATTTAGGCATGTTTACCCTGATGTAAACATTCATATGGTGGCAGTCTGTGCCTGCCTGCTCTCTTACCCCTCATATAATATGGCATATATTATTCATTTCAGCATCTTTATTACAGTTCTAGGGTATTTATCATGTTTCTGATATCAATTTGGAATAAATGTAATAGATAGATAACCTTTATTACTAATATTAGTGTAATTACACAACATTTTATTAGCACTAAGGCTAACATCCAACACCCATGACGACTCACCAGACACTGAATGTTACTGCGCCTCTCCCTCCATTAGCTCCTCCTACTTCGTAACGATGTTAGATGGTGAATTTAATGTATTTTTCTGTAAGCTTAACTCGTTGTATGTGTATTTTACTTTTTTATTGTTTTCTGTAATATATGAGTTATGCAAATTAAAATAAAGTTATGGAGTTGGAGTTTCATTTTTTGTTCTAATGTATACATATTTAATTCAACATTTGGCATCATTACAAAGTGGGCGGAGCTACAGCAGAGGGAGAAGAAGCAGTGTGTCAGTAACAACTTGATTCCCTATGACACTTCACAACACTATAAAATACGTATTGATAATTATACTATTACAGGCCTCCTCCACAGCCAGCTCATGTCAAAATAACATGTATATAGTACATTATTTTATGATGTTTATATGTGTTTTATGATTGTTTATGGTTCAATAGGTTAAGGAAGCAGTATTGTATTATATTTCCTACAATATATTGGGGCACCAAACATTCGCGATTTTTCAACATTCACGAGGCTCTTGATCCCCTAACCTCGCGAATGTTGAGGGATACCTGTATGTATTATGTAACTTATTATGCAACTTAAAGTTCTTGAATCAGCCTGTGGTAAACATACACTCGTTTTCAGGCCTTCCTTCCTTATCACACACTGCTTTAAAGAACTGTAAGGCCTTTTCCCTAATTAAGAGGAAATTAAGTGGTGCACCTGTCTTTGTTTTCTGTTCGATCCACTCAAGCAACAAGTTTTCAGTTTTATTTACTTGTTGGGACCTACGTGTCATTCTTTTCATGAGCTCACATTTTGGGTTATTAATTACACAATCTCGTATATTCGCCTCATTCTTCCTAATTGTACGAACTGATGCTTCATTAAGGCCATAGGCCCTCACTATATCCACCACATGTGAGCCACTCTTAAGCTTATCTAATATCTCGATTTTCTTTGCAATTCCTAGAATTGAACGCTTAAACTTTTTCTTGTCACTTGCTGGAACACTTGTATGCTTACTGGGTGCCATGATTGCTTGGTATATTTATCAAAATGCAATGAAAATGAGGAAATGAATGTAAATAAACACAGCGAGCTTCCTGATTATTGTCGTCCTGCACGCGTATGAACCAAACTGAACGCTGGGAGGGATGCGTGGGTGGGTGAGGGTGGCGGGGATAGCAGTAGGACTCCCCACTGACTCAATGGTTTAACCCACCGTGGGCGACCGCGCGCTCAAAAATTTTTCCCCTCCAGCCGAACCGTGTAATATCATCTTTATGTTGTGTTAGATAATAATGTGTCGCAGATTTTCAATCATGCAATACCCGTAACGTGCAACATAATCTCATGCTAAATGACGGTCTACTGTACCTCACTTTTATAAATCTAATTATGTAGGTATCTAATTAAGTAGGTATCTAATAATGTATGTTAAAATGTACTGCTCCATAACTGATTCTCTTTGCTGATGATACGACTTATGTCATCTCCCACCCAAATCTTGCCTCACTCAACATTATTGTTAATGAAGATCTACTAAAAATATCAACCTGGATTATAGCCAACAAACTTACACTTAACACAGACAAAACCTCCTACATTATGTTTGGTAACAGAACAGGAGTTGCACAACTGAACATAATGATTGACAACACTCCTATTGCTAAACACAATGAGGGCAAATTCCTAGGCCTACACCTGGAGAGCAACCTGAATTTCAGCACCCATATCAACCACACAGCAAAAAAAGTATCCAAAACTGTGGGGATCCTCTCTAAGATACATTACTATGTACCACAATCAGCCCTACTCACACTATACTATTCACTCATCTATCCCTACCTCATCTATGCCATATGTGCTTGGGGATCAACAGCAAAAACTCACCTAAAACCAATATTAACTCAGCAAAAATAAGAATTATCATGCAATCCAATCCCAGGCAACACCCCCCACTCTTCAAAGACCTAAATTTACTCACTGTCCAGAACATACACATTTACTACTGTGCAACCTACATATACAGAACCATAAATTCCAATATTAACCCTGAACTAAAATGCTTTCTTGATAGCTGTGACAGGACCCATAGACACAATACCAGACACCAAAATCTCTATGACATTCCATGTGTACGTCTAAATCTATACAAACTTTCAATGTACAGTGGACCCCGAGTAACGAGCAAAATTCATTCCAGAAGCCTGCTCAAGTGCCACAACCGAACGAATTTACTTCCTTAAGAAATAATGTCACGTAGGTTAGTCTATTTTAGACCCCCAAAAATACACTTCCACAAGCACTTACAATATTATACTTACATAATTGTACGATTTCCGGGGTGCTCGTTAGGCAGGGGTCCACTATACATTAAAGGGCCTAAAATCTGGAACTCCTTACCTGAAAACTCCAAAACTGCAGACTCAGCCACCATTTTCAACACTATCATCAAAAAACATCTTATCTCACTAACACACCCCACTATCACCTAAACACATACACACATCCTCCTCATCTACACCAGCACTGACCCAAAGGACAGTAAACATAAAATCCCAAATATAGCTATTGTCTAATAAATCTGAAACTAGTCTTAAGTTTGCCTGATATATTCCAATATTGGAGCTTTAATAGAAACTGTGTAACATGCCAAGACAAAACCATTCTTATTACTAATTTTTTTACAATCTAAACATTCTGAACTATCTCACTATGGTAAATCTATTTAATCATTTGAAATTTGTACTCATTTGTAATTTGTAATACAATCTAGTTATCCTGAACTACCTCACTATTGTAAATCTATTTAATCATTTGAAATTTGTATTCATATGAAATTTGTAATATAGATTAAGAACTAGTATTAAGTCTGCCCGAAATGCCTAGCATGCCCAGGCATGATAGGCATGCTAACGCCATCTTTGAAATTATGTATTGTCCTTAAATGTAAAACACTCATTGTAATTTTTACAGAGAAATAAATCATCTTTAATCTTGAATTAGTATTAGTCTGCCCGAAATACCTAGGTATGCTAGTGGCCTTCTTTGTAATTAATATTTTATAATATGTAAACCACACATTGTAAGCTTTGCAAGGAAATAAACATTTTCATTTTCATTTCATTTTCATATGTGACAGATATTTAATGAAATGATATTTATGGAAATTTTTGATGTAATTTTCCCAAATTTATAGTGCATAAATTTTTATAGTGTAAATAAGTGTAAATTGTGTTGCTGTTGGTTTCAAATTAATTTGAGAGTGGAAAAGGAAGCAGCAGCTGTGCAGGCAGGGTGAAGAGGAGGATGCCATAGGAAAAAAATAGTGGAAGACTGGTCAGAATAACTGGCTAATTCAATTCATCGTCACTGAGGATAAATTGGAATGGAGCAGCCTTAGATGACCAGAAAATAATGCGGTGATGCCCTACACTGCAGACTGGGAAGAAAATATGTGAAACCACTGCAATATAGTGGTGGAATTGGGAAATATGGAGGGACACCGGTGACTTCCTACAGCACGCCTTTCCATAAGTACCATTTACGTACCTTTGTTCAGTAGATTGCATTGGCCATCATATTTCTCACTGGCTAGGTAATGTTAGGGTGTGTTCTACTGGTGGTACAAATTGGTAAGTTAATACCAGGAATTTTGTATGTTCAAGTTAGGTAGTTATATGTTTGATATTAAACTATATTATAACCCCCCCCCTCTTTCATCAAGTCAAACCTAATTGATACAGTCCACAATTAATTGTACCAAAATTACTGGATATGTTTTATTAAAAATTAATGTACATATAATTTTAGGTCCCGGTTTTGTCTGAGAGTGGTGTGAGGGTTGTGGGTATTGAAGGAGACACTTTTCTGTGACTTAGAGTGTCTCAAATCCAGCCTACCTCAGAGCTGCAACAAAATTGGTAAGTGGTGTTTATCTCGATTGCATCCCACCCAAATTACTTGTATGAACGTAATATTGAAGTTCATACAGGCAATTTCTCACAATATTAGTATAAAAGATAGGTTAGAGAAGTTATAGGTTAGAAATAAATAGTATCACAGGTTAAGAAAAGATTTACCAGAGAAATAGTCTTACTCCACATCTCTGATAACTAATACCAGAAATCTAGTAAAATATTAAAAGAAAAATATTAAAAAATATGTTAAAACAGGCAAGTATAAAGATGAGAACAAGACTGGCATAGGGTAAATGAAAATGAAAATGTTTATTTCCTTGCAAAGCTTACAATGTGTGACTCACGAAATCGTAATGACACGATTGCAAACAAACCATACCACGGGTGGGGTTCGAACCCACGGTCAGAGTCTCAAAACTCCAGACCGTTGCGGTCGTGCTAGCGGGAAATTCATCTGTAAAAACTTGCATTTGTGGACACAGTGGTGCCTATGCTAACCTTCCTATGGTGTAGAAATACAGTGGACCCCCGGTTTTCGTTATTTTTTCGTTCCAGAATGCTGTTCAAGTGCCATTACCAAACAAATTTATTCCCATAAGGAATAATGTAAAGTAGACTAGTCCTTTTAGACCCCCAAAAATACACTTATAAAAGCATTTAAAAAAATACACTTACATAAAAGGGTGAGTTTCGAGCAGGACGAACACCGGGAGTCCACTGTATACCTAGTTGGATGAATCTTATTGAAGCTAGCTGGCCTAGTGGCTTACGCGACGGTCTGGAGTTTTGAGACTCTCTGACCGCGGGTTCGAACCCCACTCGTGGTATGGTTTGCTTACAATGTGTGGTTTACATATAAAATATTAATTACAAAGAAGGCCACTAGCATGCCTAGGCATTTCGGGCACATGTGTCATACATAACCTTTGCTACATACCTTTGAAGAGTTTCGAGAGTTTCTCTACTCTCTAGCCTGGTCAACCAGGCTGTTGCTGCTGGAGGCCCGCTGTCCCACATATCCGTCACAGCCTGGTTGACCTGGCACCTGGTGAAGATACTTGTCCAGTTTCCTCTTGAAGGCTTCTACACTTGTTCCAGCCTTAAATTATCACTAATCTTACAAGTGACTAATCATCGAATATACAGGTATTCTTTATAATATAATAAGGCAAGTTACAAGGCACACACAGTTAATAGTCCTGCAGCAAATGGTTAGAAGACAACAAACTATAGTTTCACCTCAGGAAAACAGAAGCCATACTCTTTGGCACAAAACATACCTGGAGAGAGTTCCGGGGGTCAACGCCCCCATGGCCCGGTCTGTAACTAGGCCTCATGGTGGATCAGAGCCTGATCAACCAGGCTGTTACTGCTAGCCACACGCAATCCAACGTACGAACCACAGCCCGGCTGGTCAGGTAATGACTAGGTGCCTGTCCAGAGCCTGCTTGAAGAAAGCCAGGGGTCTATTGGTAATCCCCCTAAAGTATGCTGGGAGGCAGTTGAACAGTCTTGGGCCCCTGACACTTACTGTGTTCTCTCTTATCGTGCTAGTGGCACCCCTGCATTTAATTGGGGGGATGTTGCACTGTTTGCCGTGTCTTTTGCTTTCATAGGGAATGATTTTCGTGTGCAAGTTTGGTACCTGGAGAGAGTTCCAGGGGTCAACGCCCCTGCGGCCCGGTCTGTGACCAGGCCTCATGTTAGATTAGAGCCTGATCAACCAGGCTGTTACTGCTGGCCACATGCAGTCTAACATACGAACCACAGCCTGGCTGGTCAGGTACCGACTTTAGGTGCCTGTCCAGTGCCTGCTTGAAGACAGCCAGGGGTTTGTTGGTAATCCCCCTGATGTATGCTGGGAGGCAGTTGAACAGTCTTGGGCCCCTGACACTTATTGTGTTGTCTCTCAACGTGCTAGTGGCTCCCCTGCTTTTCATTGGGGGGATGTTACATTGCCTGCTGAGTCTTTTGCTTTCGTGAGGAGTGACTCTCATGTGCAAGTTTGGTACTAATCCCTCGAGAATTTTCCCACTCTAGACAGCATACTCCACCTATATTCAGAACCTTAAAACTACTCACCATAAAAAATATTCATACCTATTCATGTGCCTTCTACATACATAAAACTCTACATGCTAATATCAACCCTGCGCTCAGAATTCTCCTCAACAACTTTAATAGGTCCCACGAACATGACACAAGACACAGATCACTATTTGACATACCCCGAGTCCATACTAACCAATGTAAAAATTCTATGCACATAAAGGGCCCCAGAATCTGGAATTCATTACCAGTAAATATCAAGTTAACCTTGTCGGAAAATCAATTCAAGACTCTTCTCAAAATCACCTACTCACCCTATACTAAATACTCATACTGTAACAAACTTCCAAACCCAATATTATTTTACTTAAGATGATCTCAATTTGATATGTTCATCCTCCTTAACACTTGTTGCAATTTCATATCATCATATTGTCATTTAAAATCTTATAGTATCATCATTTTCTTAATTTGAAATAAAATATATATCTAGAAGAAACTCTAAAAACAATTTCTAGTATTGTTATTATACTAGTATAGCATCAACATACTGTAACTTGAAATAAATTATACAACTAGATTAAACTCAACCAATTTCTCTTGTATTGTCTTTTAATAGTATGTATAACCATATAATAATTTAAATAATACAGAACTAGAATAAACTCAATCAATTTCTTTAGCATTAAGTACTTAGTGAATAAGTCTCTAGAATAAACTGCCCCTAATGCCATGGCATGCCAGTGGCTCTCCTTGCATTACAGTTTTATAATTGTTTTATAATTGTAACTACCAATAACATTGTAAACTTGTAACATGCATAGAAATAAAAATTATTATTTATTATTATTATTATTATTATTATATCTCCCGGATGCGTTCTAGGGAGTACAGGTTTAGGAACTTCAAGCGTTCCCAGTAATTGAGGTGGTTTATCGCAGTTATGTGTGCCGTGAAGGTTCTCTGTACATTTTCTAGGTCAGCAATCACCTGCCTTGAAAGGTGCAGTTAGTGTGCAGCAATATTCCAGCCTAGATAGAACAAGCAACCTGAAAAGTGTCAACATGGGCTTGGCATCCCCGGTTTTGAAGGTTCTCATTATCCATCCTGTCAATTTTCTAGCAGATGCGATTGCTACGGTGTTTTGGTCCTTGAAGGTGAGATCATCTGACATGACCACTCCAAGGTCTTTGACATTAGTTTTTCGTTCTATTGTGTGGTTGGAATTTGTTTTGTACTCCGATAAGATTTTAATTTCCTCATGTTTTCCATATCTGAGTAATTGAAATTTCTCATGATTGAACTTCATAGTGTTTTCTGCAGCCCATTTAAAGATTTGATTTATGTCTGCTTGGAGTCTTGCAGTGTCTTAAACGGTGGACACTGTCATACAGATTTGGGTGTCATCTGCATCAGAAAATATCAACATGGATGAAGACAAACAAGCTTACTCTCAATACTGACAAGACCTACTTCATTCAGTTTGGAAACAAAGCCACAAATGTTCCACTTAACATAACGCTCAATGGTTCACCCATCACAAGACTCACAGAGGGAAAATTCCTAGGAATCCACCTTGACAGTAGTCTTAAATTCCAAACACACATACAACAAATTTCCAAGGAAATCTCAAAGACAGTAGGTATATTATCAAAGATACGCTATTATGTGCAACAACCAGCTCTCCTTGCACTATATCATTCACTTATCTACCCTTATCTCACCTATGGAATCTGTGCATGGGGCTCAACAACATTAAATCACCTTAGACCACTCATAACCCAGCAAAAGGCTGCAGTCAGGATGATAACAAATTCCCACTCTAGACAGCATACTCCACCTATATTCAAAACTTTAAAACTACTCACCGTAAAAAACATTCATACCTATTCATGTGCCTACTACATACATAAAACTCTACATGCTAATATCAACCCTCAGCTCAAAATTCTCCTCAACAACTTTAATAGGTCCCACGACCACAACACAAGACACATCACTTTTTGGCATACCCAGAGTCCATACCAACCAATGTAAAAATTTTATGCACATAAAGGGCCCCAGAATCTGGAATTCATTACCAGTAAATATTAATTCAAGACTCTTCTCAAAAATCACTTACTCACCCTATACTAAATACTCATACTGTAACAACTTTCAAACCCAATGTTACTTTCCTTAAGATAATCTCAGTTTTATATTGTCATCCTCCTTAACACTTGTTGCAATTTCATATCATCATATTGTCATTTTAATGTATAGTAACATCATATTGTAATTTGAAATAAAATATATAACTAGAAGAAACTCAATAAATTTCTCTAATATTGTTATTTTACTAGTATAGCATCAACATATTGTAACTTGAAATAAAATATACAACTAGAATAAACTCAACCAATTTCTCTAGTATTGTCTTTTTAATAGTATACTATTATCATATTGTAATTTGAAATAAAATATATAACTAGAATAAACTCAATCAATTTCTCTAGTACGTATTATGTACATAGTGAATAAGTCTTTAGACTAAGCTGCCCCTAATGCCATGGCATGCCAGTGGCTCTCCTTGCATTACAGTTTTATAATTGTAACTACCAATACCTATGTATACTTGTAACTTGCAACGAAATAAAAATATTATTAACATTATTATTATGAAGACACGGCACTGTGGCTTATATCCCTGTCTATGTTCGATATGAGGATGAAGTACTAATCCCTCTAGAATTTTCCAAGTGTATATAATCATGTATCTCTCCCACCTGCATTCTAGGGAGTACAGGTTGAGGAACTTCAAGCATTCCCAGTAATTGAGGTGTTTTATCACAGTTATGCATGCCGTGAAGGTTCTCTGTACATTTTCTAGGGGGTAAATAATTTTAATGTCCGGTGTAATGGGGAACCCATCACTTCAGTTTCCTCAGTAAAATATCTGGAAATCACCTTTGACCCATGCATGTCAGGAGAATTGATAGGGAACAGAGTAGTAAAGAAAGTGAATGCCAGACTGAAGTTCCTCTACAGACAAGCACAATATCTACCTACCGAGGCTCGCAGGACCCTATACCCTTATACCTGGAGTTTACAATGTCATATGGACTACACTTGTTCTTCATGGTACTCTGCCTTGACAAAAAAACTGAAAGATAGACTGCAAATCACCCAGAACAAAATGGTAAGATTCACCCTGGACCTGGGTCCAAGATTCATCACAGACCTGGTTCCAAGATTCATCCTAGACCTGGGTCCAAGATTCATCCCGGACCTGGGTCCAAGATTCATCCCAGACCTGGGTCCAAGATTCATCCTGGACCTGGGTCCAAGATTCATCCCGGACATGGGTCCAAGATTCATCCTGGACCTGGGTCCAAGATTCATCCTGGAACTGGGTCCAAGATTCATCCTGGACCTGGGTCCAAGATTTATCCTGGACCTTGTTCCAAGATTCATCCTGGACCTGGGTCCATGATTCATCCTGGACCTTTGTCCAAGATTCATCCTGGACCTGGGTCCAAGATTCATTCTGGACCTGGGTCCAAGATTCATTCTGGACCTGGGTCCAAGATTCATCCTGGACCTGGGTCCAAGATTCATCCTGGATCTGGGTCCATGATTCATCCTGGACCTGGGTCCAAAATTCATTCTGGACCTGGGTCCAAGATTCATCCTGGACCTGGGTCCAAAATTCATCCTGGACCTGGGTCCAAGATTCATCCTGGACCTGGGTCCAAGATTCATCCTGGACCTGGGTCCAAGATTCATCCTGGACCTGGGTCCAAGATTCATCCTGGACCTGGGTCCAAGATTCATCCTGGACCTGGGTCCAAGATTCATCCTGGACCTGGGTCCAAGATTCATCCTGGACCTGGGTCCAAGATTCATCCTGGACCTGGGTCCAAGAGAACATGTAGGCCAGGATGAATTACAACAATTGGATATGCTGAATGTTGAAGACAGAGTAAAACAACTTAAGTTAAATCAAGTTTATAAAATTGCTCACAAAGAGTGTCCAGAATATCTTGCTGCCAATTTTGTCAAGGCTGGGAACCAAAGCAGTCATAGTACTAGGGGTAGAGAGCACAACTTTGTAGTACCCACAGTCAGAGGCCAGGCTTCAAACACCTTTTATTGTACAGCAATAAAGGAATGGAACAGACTGCCTGCACATGTCAAAGCCAGTCATAGCATCAGCCAGTTCAAGAAGAGAGCCAAAAGGTACCTAATGAATGTAGCGACAGAAAGGGAGGAGAATTATTTTTTTTTTTTTGGGTAAAACACATGTAAATATAAACAACTAATTTTGCCTTATTCCTAGTATATCTCCTTTATAGTATAATAATAAGATTTCACCTTTATAGTATAATAATGAGATATTAAATGGACCCCAGTTGAAATAAATCATTTTGTCTGACTTTTTTGGGTTATCCTAGGTTCTCTACACATATGCTGCTATGTATGATAATCTATGTAAATGTATTTGTGTATACCTGAATAAACTTACTTACTTATTTACTTTATTTATTTACTTGCTTACTAACACAAGACACACCGTCTGGTTCCCTCAGTGGTTATCTCCACAAAAAATCTGCCTCTATTAATATTTGGGCTTCTCAACTTATACAGCCATTAATACAGGTTATGAACTCACTTGTCAGCAGCAGATTAATCGATATGAGTAGTTCGAAGAGAGTGTTTAGGCCAACAAAAGTGTAAGAGTGAAGCTTTGTTTACATAAAGTGGTCTTGTTGTTCCCTCCACCAACCTGTCTACACAAACTCTTACAAAACTTTAACAATAGGAGCTCAACTCATCTCCATCAACCTTATTTCTAATCACAATAATTATTACAATGAATACTAATACTAGGGAAAAATCAGACACACAAAAAAAGGATTTTATACACTATATTACAGCTAAATAATGAAAACATATTGGAACCACCAATAGAACATCAACATTCGAAAATGGTCACACTTCTAATATATTTCTTTAGTTAATTTCCAGCTTTTACAGTATTGGGATATTTTTAAATAATCTACAGATTATTATAATTATTATAATCATGGAGAACGCTAATCCCAAATCATCTACAGATGATACAGTAATAATAATAATAATAATAATAATAATAATAATAATAATAATAATAATAATAATAATAATAATAATAACAAACATTGCCCTAAAAAACTAAACAGATCACAGCTAAAAGACTTAACAATCCCTAGTGTGGAAAATATTGGTATTTTCCGAAAGTTGTAATTGATAAACTTTCCAATATGAATAGATATCATTAATGTGTTGCTGTTGGCTTAACATTAACTGAAAAGAACCAACGAATTAACACGCATGCGCGAGATGCCTCGTCAAGTGGGCAGGGAAGCTGGGTAGAGGGGAATGGGCAGAGTGAACAGCGAGCCTACCGACCCGAGATTCCAGGTGATGATGGCGTGTCGAATTTGGAGACTCCGTCCGCCAAATCGGATTTAATTACCTCCTTTCGTAATGTGGATGAACCTCGACTTACGATATTTTTTCATTCCAGAATGCTGTTCAAGTGCCATTACCAAACGAATTTATCTCCTTAAGAAATGTTGTAAAATAGACTAGTCCTTTTAGACCCCCAAAATTACACTTACAAAAGCATTTAAAAAAATAAACTTACATAAAAGGGTGAGTTTGGGGACTGTGGGGAATTGTGAGAGATAAGTCTATCTGGGACACCGCCACTAGCAATAAACAAACTCCCAGGGAGATGACAGACTCGTATTATTTTACCACAGTCATTCCCTTTAAGGTATGTGAGAACTTTACCCGCTCCTGGCCACCGAGAGGTACCTTCAATATTCTCGTTAGCCCACTGCACTCTGGACCAGTATAAATAAATCTGAGAAGATCATTTATTATAGTTATGTTATGTTAAATTTAAGTGGACTGTATTGGTTATTAAACAACTGATCAATCAGGAGAAGAGGTAGAGAACACTTAGTTAAATTAACATGACCAACACTCACCTAATTAACAGCATCATAGCGGTGTTTCGTAGATCGTTGACCTAGCTAAAGTACATCTACTGTGCGTAACAATATCATTGGCCAATAACAAATACACAAGCAGAGTACTTAGCTTTAGATGAGGGAGTCGTTCCGTTGTTGACGTCCTCCTGCGATCTGATTCGATCACGATGGTAGTAGCTGTCTCGTCGAGTCAAGGAAGGTTAATTTCCGTGCACTCTTATACGCCCACGAGACCGAGCGTTAGTTAACATGTGGTTGGTCGGGGTAGCGAATCAGATCCTCTCACTAATCCGACCTTTTGTACTGTTTATACATATAACTTTACATATTACGTATATCTGGCTTAATGCCCCACTAGTTTATACACATTCACAGTCTCGATACTTGAATTTCGAGTAGATAACTTGCGATATGTTAGTTAATTTCAGCGCGTCCAATATGGTGGTCGGGGTATGGCGTACCCAAGCTAGCCTCGCCCGGTACAATCAACCCCTGATTATTTACAACTCGGTTTCACTATATTCACCATTTCCCAAAGCTCATCGAATATATTTCAGTCTCTTCTAAGATGAACTCCCCAGCATCAGGGTTACGACTTTATCCTGCCATATGGTCATTTCACTCAGTTCAAATAGGCCTATGGCCGCGTCACTCGCCGGCGGCACCTTATTTCACAATTATTGTCCGCTTACTGGACCTCCTGGACCGATTGTCCCACTTGATATTCCCCGCATCACTGGATATTCCTCCACATTACGAAAGGAGGTAATTAAATCCGATTTGGGGGGCGGAATCTCCAAATTTTACTGGCCATACCGACTTGAACTCTGATGGGTAGGCTGGCTGTCCACTCACTGCCCATTCCCCTCTACCTCCTCCCTGCCCAGCCTCTTCCCGCTTCCTCCCCACTGGTATGATGGTTCTCTATTACATACCCCCATGTACCAGTGGTACATTAAGGATATCTGTTCATATTGGAAAGTTTATCAATTACAACTTTCGGAAAATACCAATATTTTCCACACTGCGGCCGGGCAGAGTTCGTTGTTAGACGATTCAAATTGTATCTCGTAAATTTTTGCGACTATTTTGCAAGTACACAATCTTGCTGTTTTTCGTTACGAATCCACTGCAAGGATACCTCATTATCAGACCAAATTATGGTGTCACTAATATTTATCTCTGGCAATTTACTCCGTAAATAATCAGCTACTTTGACACCCACATAAATGGCGGTTAATTCCAACTGAGGTAAAGTACGTAATTTAATTGGAGCCACTTTAGTTTTAGACATGACAAGAGAGATATCTTTATCACATTGAAAATAAGTGACTGCTCCATACGCTAATTTAGAAGCATCGCAAAAAAATGTGGAGTGTATTTTCCACTCCAGAGCGGACTGCACACCGCGGGAACTCCAACATTGGAACTTTCGCATAATCACCAATTAATTCTTCCCACCTGCTAACGAATTCCTCAGGTAGGGTTTCATCCCAAGCACACTTCTGCTTCAATGCCTCTTGTACCAACTTCCCTCGGATTTTAAGAGGTGCCACCAAGCCTAGTGGATCGAAATATTTTGAAACTTCAGCAAGCAGGGTTCTCTTCCTTAATTTCTTGGGCATACTATAATTATTAGGCTTTAACGATATCAAGTCTCTTTCAGTATCCCAAGTCAGTCCCAATACATTGCTACACCCAGATACTTCATCACCAAGATTATCTTTATTTATTCGGTCCTTTAACCTGGACGAATTACTGTTCCACTCCCTGAGAGGCATATTTGCACCTTGCATTATGTCATTAGCCCCTTCATATATCTTCATTAGCTCCTCTTCAGTTGACGTCACACCCAGGAAATTGTCCACATAGAATTGTTTACTCATTATGTCACTGTACGTTTAAGGTGCGCATTTGCATTTATCGTCGCCTGAAGTAAGAACAGACTAGAAGTAGCCCCAAATAAGACACTTCTGAATCTGAACGTTTTCAGCGGACTAAGTGGATTGCTAGGATCCTCTGGCCACAGAAATCTTGTGTAATCCTGATCCATCTCTTGCAATCCCACTCTCAGGAAAGCTTTACTTATGTCTTCCGTAAAGGCATAACTATTAACGCGTAAATTCAATAACACATCACCCAATTTCTCCGTCAGCGACGGACCTGTCATCAAACAATCGTTCAAACTAGGTACATTTTTATTACCCCTGGCACTACAATTTACCATGATCCTCAAAGGAGTGGTTTTGGAATCCTTCTTCACTCGGTGATGAGGTAAGTAGTGGATATGAATATTGGCTTGCTCAGGGGGTACCTCTTCTATGAACTGATTATTTAACTGTTCATTAATGATCCCATTATAAGCAGTCAGCAATTCTGGTGTCTTACTCAATTCGTGGAGCTGGGCCTTTAACTGACCATATGCCATCCGGTAATTAGTGGGTAGTTCCAGGTGGTTTAGCTTCTGTGGAAAATATTGGTATTTTCCGAAAGTTGTAATTGATAAACTTTCCAATATGAACAGATATCCTTAATGTACCACTGGTACATGGGGGTATGTAATAGAGAACCATCATACCAGCGGGGAGGAAGCGGGAAGAGGCTGGGCAGGGAGGAGGTAGAGGGGGAATAGGCAGAGAGTGAACAGGGAGCCTACCGACTCGAGATCAGGTGGTGAAATAACCTGTCGAATTTGGAGACTCCGTCCACCAAATCGGATTTAATTACCTCCTTTCGTAATGTGGAGGAATATCCAGTGCCGAGGCGAATATGAAGTGGGACAATCGGTCCAGGAGGTCCAGTAATAGGACAATAATTGTGAAATAAGGTGCCGCCGGCGAGTGACGCGGTCATAGGCCTATTTTGAACTGAGTGAAATAACCATACGGCAGGATAAAGTCGTAACCTGATGCAGGGAATTTCGTCTTAGAAGAGACTGAAATATATTGATGAACTTTGGGAAATGGTGAAAATAGTGAAACGAGAGTTGTAAATAATCAGGGGTTGATTGTCCTGGGTGAGGCTAGCTTGGGTACGCCATACCCCGACCGCCATATTGGACGCGGTTGAAATGAACTAACATATCACAAGTTATCTACTCAAATCCAAGTATCGAGACTGTGAATGTGTATAAACTAGTGGGGCATTAAGCTGGGATATATGTAATATGTAAAGTTATACATATAAACAGTACAAAGGTCGGATTAGTGAGGATCTGATTCCTACCCCGACCAACCACATGTAACTAACGCTCGGTCTCGTGGGCGTATAAGAGTGCACGGAAATTAACCTTCCTT